>JADRCC010330505.1:645-12033 GCA_019843855.1 Hylomyscus alleni | reverse complement strand
TCTGAGAAGACTGGAAAGTGAATGCACGTTTGTATGTTGAACAATTTTACTACCTTTGTTTTTCTTTCTTTTATTGAAGATAGATTTTTTCATACACTATATTTCTGATTACAGTTTCCTTTCCCCTATACTTTTCCAGTTCCTTCCTACCAGTCACTCTTGTTATGCGTCAGAAAGAAGGTGGTGGTGGTATACCCCCCTCCCATACAGAATGCTTGTAAGAGGAGATGCATACAGAGCTAAGGAATGATAGTCCTGATTGGTGGGAATTAGAGTGCGTGGTGCCTGGACCAGATCTTGAGGGATAGTAGGTTACCTGGAGACACCAGGGATGCCTTTCCCTGGAGCCTTTGCTGTTGGTATTCCTTTTGGCTGGAACCTTTCTGGTTCCCATCCTGAAGCTCCTGTCCTTTGAGTATTTGCTAGAATGCCAGTTTCCAACATGGCTGCCTCCAGGACCTTCTACATACAGTCTCCCTCCTCTCTCAACCTGTGGCCTCTGCTCTTTTTCCTTTATAAGTTCCATATCAAAGGCATTTTTGTCTGCATGGTTCACTTAGATCACATCGTGCCTAGAACGGCACCTGGCGTAGTAAGTTGTCCATTGCATAGTTATTTATGGGATGGTGTAATGACCAAATGACTAGTCTGCCTC
Organism: Hylomyscus alleni; assembly: GCA_019843855.1. NCBI lineage: Eukaryota > Metazoa > Chordata > Mammalia > Rodentia > Muridae > Hylomyscus > Hylomyscus alleni. Next base: position 11,378 of record JADRCC010330505.1, on the reverse strand, counting down.
TGAAGAGAATTAGGAGAGGTGATTCTGGGCTTAGGAAAGGCACAGAGACGGGAAACTGAAGGTGGGATCTCAGCAGTATTGCCTGGGATGTGTAATAACGACTGCCAATTTAGGAGACAACCTGGGCGGCCTCGAGGGGTTACCTAGGTTAGGAGACCTCCAGACATTTGTGAGGGGTTCTCTTGATTAGATTCACTGAGATGCGAAGACCCGTCCTCAAGGAGGAGGGCACCATTTTCTGGAGGAGAAAGAGAGCTGAGCACCACTCAGAATGGTTCCCCATGTTCTGACTGGATGCCTGTGACTACCAGCTCTGAGGTTCTTGCTGCCAGGGCACGATGGAGCGAACCCTTGAACTGTCAGCCAGAGTAAACCCTTCCCTTAGGTTGCTCTGTTAGGTACTTTGTTATAGCCCCAAGGCTAGAAACTACTATGCTGCCCTAGGTTGTGGTGGGGAAGGTCAGAGAAGGGGAAGGGGAAGATGGCACAGGTTGCCGCCATGTCAGCTGCAGGCATTCAGGGACAATCTGGAAGGTTGACAGTTGTTCTGAGGACGTGGGAGTCTCATTAGAAAGTTCACATGGCCTTGTGGTTTTAGAAAGCAAAGCCTGGAACTGGCCAGGCAGAAATGGAGAGCTTGGCAGTATGGTGAAAAGACACCATAGAGACTAACTCTTGTTCAGCCTAGAAGAAGGTGTTTTTGAAAGTGGCATTGGTTGTTAACCATCGAAGTCTCAAGGCTTCCCTTCAAAATCTGAATCTCAGCTTTTTCTAGACTTGGCAGATTGACAGCTCTGAGCCCTCATTTTCACATAGACACGGTGAGCCCGTGACGAGTGAGGTGTGGGCTCTTCACTCTTCCGGTCCTCCAGCAGCTGGTCTACTTCTGTGTCTTAGAGATTGCGGCACACTTAATGTGGGATGAAGGGCCTGGGGGACACCTCGGCAGTCCTTTTCGTCAGGTCACAGGCTGGATGGAGAGCCTCTACAGTGCTCGCTTTCCTGCTGCCCAGTCCCTGCCTGTGTGTGACCTTCTTTGGGCCATGCTCTGCTCCCTTCACGTCCAGGCTAACGCCCTCTCCCTACTCTCCCAAAGGAAGGGGCTGCCCTTCCGTGGCCAGTGCAGGGTTTCAGGGAAGCACGAAGAGCCATTTCACTCAGGATTTTTTTTTCCCTTTTCTGTTCTTAATCCTTATTTTGAACCCACCTCTTCTTTGTCTTTGGAACTTACTCAACTATCTGCTTTTAACATTTTCCTCAAATTCTCCCATGGTATTTTTATCATACTTATTTTTCACTGCATTTTCTTGATTTTTTTTTTGTCTTGGCACTTCCTCCTTTTACACTTTGCCTTTTCTTTTTTTCTTTCTAATTTCTTACATTCATTTTTTTTTTTTTAAAACACTGAGGCATTTATAGTTACATTTCACTTATGGTTATAAAGTACATGAACTCAGGTGTGTTAGTTTCCTTAGCAGTTTTGTGTTATGGTCTGAGAATGTGCTGTATAGATTTTCTAGGTTTGAGTCTATTTATTAAAGGTAGGTGGATATTAACATCGCGATTTGAACAAATTTTATGAAAGATTTACACTCTGGGGAAAAAAGTTCCTTGTCTTCTCATTTCCCACGGTAATCCTTATTTTACTAAACTTCTAAAAATTCTTAATTTTGGAAGAGGGAGTCGTAGGAGTGCACCCACATTCTCTAGCTGAGGTCTCAAAAAGTCTCCCCATAGCTGCTTTTGCTCTGAGTGTCTGTGCTTTTCTCTGTTTATCTGCCCTTTGTCTCTTCTTTATGAAGCTAGCTCCACCAACTGATTCTTCACGAAGGAAAAAGACACACGTTATTTTTTTGCAGGTCTGTTTTATTTGTTTGAATGTGCAGTGTGTATGTACTCGTGCTTGTGGGTGCCTATCAGGTCCAGGAGAGGGTAGGGGATCCCCCGGAGCCACCGTTAGAGGCAATTGTAAGCGCTGGACATGGGAGCTGGGAACTGAATTCTGGTCCTCTGGAAAAGCAGCATTTGCTCTTAACCACCGAGCCGTTTCTCCAGCTTCCAATTCATTCTTTGTACTAGGTCTATACATTTAATTTGTGTGTGTGTGATGTGTGTGTTTATGGTGTATCTTATGGATGTGTCTGTCTTCATATGTGTAGCCTGTGTGGAGGCCAGTGGTACACGTGGTGTGTCTTCCTCAGTCACTTTCTGCCTAAGTTTTGAGAGACTCTTTCACTGAACTGTAGATCACTGATGAAGCTACACTGGCTAGGCTAGTGAGATCCAGGGATTCACCCCTCTCTGCCTCTCCAGTGCTGGAAATGCAGATATCCACTTCCACACCAGCTGTATGGGGGTGCTGGGGATCCGAACACTTTACGACTAAGGCTGCTCCCCAGCAGTCGCGAATATTTAATTTAATTGTCATCTGATAATAAAATATTGAAACCTTCAAATATGGCATAGGTTTTCAACAGGAATTTGTGTTATGTTGTTTAGGAAGTGTACATTAAACTTTGATAATTTCTTGTACTTTCTGACTTTATGTATACCTCATACCCCATTGTAGGGCATTTTAAGACCTTTTCTCAAGTTGTAATATCCAATCATTTCTGGGCTTATCTCTTAGTTTTCAGAGTTGGGATTTATTTTCCTGTAGGATGTGGATCATTCAGCGATTCTAGGCCTTCGGCCCATTCACAGATGACATTGTCACAATGTGCGCTCTGCTCCTTGTGGCGCTGGAATAGTAACAAGGGCCCTGTAGGCACGGTGCTCTGATACTGACTCACATCTATGAGGCACGCCAGTGCAGCCAAGGCTGGCCTGACTTCACTTCCCTCGTCCTGGGATCACAGTGTATCACCACTATGCCAAGCTATCCCCTCCCCCCTTTTTTCTTAAATTATACAATGCAGTGACTTTAATATAAACACAGGTTCTGTAAACATTGTAATCATTTTTGTTCCTCATCAAAAGAAACTTCCTATCTGTTAGTGTTATGGAGTTTCTTTGGGGGAGGGGGAAAAGCTCTATTCCAGTAAGGAGAAGAGCAGAGAGACACCAGTCGCCTTAAGACACTGGGAAATGTCACAGAGGTTCAGTGACGTGGGGTATGGCTTTGAGGGACCAACAGGAACTTTTCTGTCTTAGAGAAAAGACAACTAAAGCTAAGGGTTGGAGGAGGCTAGACTGGCTGCGGCGATGCCTGTATGACCCCCCACCCCTGCCCACATCTTCCACTTCTTCACCAATATTTTTCTTTTTCTATTACAACCAGCTATCTTCACTTAATTAGATATTTGTTGGCTTTCATTTTTCCTACATATGTAGATTCTTTAATGAATTAAAGAACGTAAATTTCTTTTTAAGTTTGGTGAGGTGGTGGCTTCAACCCATTGAGGCCTTTTAAAATGCGGGGTTAAAAGCCTTGTAACAGAACTATTTTTATGCATTACTGTTAACTCTGTTATTAGCATCTCTCCAGAGAGAGATAAGGGATTTACGAACTTGGCGTGGTACTCTGTTAGATTTTAGAATTACATGTTTGAGTCATAAGCTCTTTTCAGTCTATGTTTTTTTTTTGTTGGTTAGGTGGCTTCATGTATTGTTAAGCTTCATTCCTGTTTAGATCTATTTAGTTTTTAAAATGGTTAATCCCAGCACTCAAGAGGCAGAGGCAGGTGGATCTCTATGACTTTGAGGATAGCCTGTTCAACATAGCAAGTTCTGTTTTAGCCGAGGATACATATTAAGACCCTGTCTCAAAAGTTTTTTTTTTTTTCTTTAAAGCTGTTAATACCAAGTTCTCCAGTGCCAATTTTCAGGCTGTTTTTTACATAGATTTTTGTCTCTGTGGGTGAGTTCTTGGGTTCTGGCTACCTCCTGTTCTACTTAGTGTTACAGACACTGAGGGGTAGAGGTTACAAATAGAACCAATACCAATATTTGTATATTCAGACTTATTTATTTATTTATTTATTTAATGTATATGAGTACACTGTAGCTGTCTTCAGACACACCAGAAGAGGGCATCGGATCCCATTACAGATGGTTGTGAGCCATCCTATGGTTGCTGGGAATTGAACTCAGGACCTCTGGAAGAGCAGTCAGTGCTCTTAACCGCTGAGCTTTCTCTCGAGACCCCCAGATTTACTAACTTTTGAAAAATGTTTGAAATAGGCTGTTTATTAAGTGCACTGGGAAAATCCCAAAACATATATGTAAGCAAAAGCACACTGGGAAAATCCCAAAACATGTATGTAAGCAAATGCACACTGGGAAAATCCCAAAACATGTATGTAAGCAAATGCACATACAAGGTAAAAATGAGTGTATGACCATGCGCCATTTTATAGCCTGCTCTTCTCTTTTTAATTTCATGGTGGTTCTTTCTCTTCTTTTTAATGATTCATTTTTATTTATGTGTGTATGAATCTGTATGAGTGTGTGTATGTGTGTGTGTGTGCGCGCGCTCGCGTGTTTATAAGGAGGCCAGCAGAGGGTGTCAGATCCTCTAGAGTTGGAGTTACAGATGATTGGGAGCTGCCGGTTCCAGGTACTGGAAACTGAACTCGGGTCCCCTGTAGGAGCAGCGAGGGTACTTAGCCACCGAATCATCTCCAGCCCACGGGTCTTCTTTCACATACTTTAGTATCTGGGTAACGTTTTTGTCAATAATTTATTTAACTAATTCCTAGCAGATGGATACACAGTTTATTTAATTAATTCCTCGCAGATGGATACTTAGGGTGTTGTTTGAAAAGAGGAGCTTGTTTTGATGTGGAGGCACATGCTAACGGACCAGCTACTGGGAAGGCTGTTGATGGAGGATCACTGGAGCCTCAGAATTCCAGGACAGTCCTGGGCAGCACAGCTAGACAGCGTCAAAACAGAAACAACAGGCAGAATAGATGTGGAAAACGTTTCTCGTATGTTGCATATTTTGTTATTCTATCATAATTTCCTAGACATGAAATTGTTTGGTAAAAGGATAAAGACAAGATTTTAGTATATATGACCCCGAGAGCTTTGCTGGAATGTTCTCATAGTTGGCTCCATGCTTAGTTTTCTTACCTTCTCCAGCACAGATGCTAACAGCAATGAAGTGTAAGACATTTGCATGTTACATGCTGCTCGAAGGTCCTTCCCTATCTTTAATCCTCCATCAGCCTCTTAAGAGAGGTCCTGTCTCCCTTGTACAGACTGTGATCACACGGCTGATAAGTGGGAAAGCCAGGAGACTACTGGGGGAGGTATACCAGGCTGTGCCTTAAAGACCGCATAAGAGTGCACATTCGTTCTGTGTCCTAGATTCCCATATTAAAGTAGCATGATGGTTTTATCTGGTTTACAGAGGGGGGAGATATCTTTGCCATCTAAAACCCGCAGTTCAGTGGGTTTTATATGCCCGCCCAACGTCATTGTTACCACCTAAGAACATGTCCATCGCTTCAGGAGGAAACCTGAATCATACTGTGGTCAAGAATCACCAGTCTCAGGAACCCCAAGAAAGAAATGTAGTTCATATTTTTTCTGTCAAGCTTTGTATGTGGGCGGGCATCCGCTCGGGTGGGGTCAGAGGACGAGCTCAGCTGTCCCTCTCCACATCCCACCTTTGTTGAGACCTATCCCTTTGCTGGCTTTTCACTGTGCACACCAGTGAGCTGGCCTGTGAGCTTGGGGTTCTCCTCTCTATCTCCCATCTCCATCAGAAGAGCTGAGATTACAAAGACTGAGCTATGTATCTGGTTTTTATGGGTTCTGGGTCTGACTCAGGTCTTCATGTGCATGGCAAATGCTTTTATGTAACGAGCCATCTCTCCAGCCCCGGGCAGTTCTTTTGTAGGCATTACAAAAGGTTGGATTAGAAAAAAAACCTTAGTTATTGTACTTTTGGTGTCATTGGAGTTTTGAACCTGGGGCTTTGTGCTAGCTAGGTCGCCACACTGCCATTGCGTAGGTAGTGGTAGAAATATACTAGACTACATTTCTAGTCTTTGTGCATATGGGGGTGGGGAAGCTAATCAGGCTAATGTATCATGTCAGGAAATGCGGAGATTTGTCATCATTATTTTTAACAAGCACCATAATAGATCACTTTATGTATCTGTGAGAGGAAAACACACTGGTTTGCCAAGCTAGTGTCAGTACCCTGGAGGTTGGAAGCGGGAGGGACCACTGCCGTCCAGCATCCGTCCAGCATCCTCGGCCAGAGGCTACCGTTCTCACTACTCAGCTTGGGATCTCAGTCTGTTCTCTCATCTGAACCTGCAATGTGTCCTCCTTGTCACCTTGCCTGGAGCATCCAGACACAGGCGTTTATTACAGAAGGAGGCAGCAGGGGATGATGCGGGTGTGGAGGTGGAGGACTGATGAGATCAAAGTGTTATGTGGCAAAGCTAGTTTGGCAGTAGCGTGCAGAACGGATGACTGGAGACAGGTAATCGCCTGGCACATGGACGAGCAGCTTCTTTCATTTAAATATAGCTTAGAGAAGTTGTAGTCGGTTCAGCCGTTAAGGCACTTTAATATCAAGGTAGGCTGCATTTGCATTGTGGAATACTAAGTTCATTTTCTCTGAAGCTGTGCCCTGATAGGAGATAGAGACCATGATAATGTTAATTTAGCAAACAAGTTGAAGAAAATTTAATTTCTAGTTCTTGTGATTCGCTGGAACTTGAAGCTAGCAGTTACATCTATTTCTCAATTTACCCTGACTTCATCTTTTCAGGTTTTGTGTCATTAGATGTCATTAGATGTGTCTTGTCTCTCAGAGGGGTGAGGGCTTGAAGTCATGTCTAGGGAGGGGACGATCTTTGCTGTTGCTGCATGTTCTAGGCATTGCTACTTTGAGCAGGTTATCTCATTGAATCAAAAAGGCCAAGCATGGGAACTTGGCTCTCATGGACCTCCACACATTACAATTTTGCTCATAATGTAGCAAACTTCCTCTGATTTGATTTGAAATCATGCTGAGCCACCCCCTACCCCTATTAAATAATAGCCAATATAGAAACCTGAAAAGAGGAAAAAGTCACTCATTGTTTGAACTGGCAGAAAACAGTCACTGTTAGCGTTTTTTTATTTTTCCTAGCTGGTCTTTCCTGTATGCATATAAAAATATAATTATGTGTATGCATAGTTTTATGTTCTTTTTCATTTAAACATTTGCATAGCCTTTATGAAATATTTGTGTATTATATAAAATGAATTTTTAAATCGGTATATAATATTCCCTGGCTGTACTACAGTGTTTCAGGTGGGGGATATTGTAACTATTTAACCTTTCCATATTTTTAGTTTTCAGCATAAATAGGGTCTATTGGTTTGCTTAGCGGACAGCTGGGCACATATTCCAGAACATTCTTTGAGGGAATGAAGCCACCTGTCAGGGCCCTGTTGTTTGAGTGGCTGCGCTTTTCTGAAAAAGGATGTTTCCCTCAAATACAAGTGACACGTAGATTGTGATTATAAAGCCGTCAAAACTGTGTTTCTGAAGACAAGGTAACATGTTTGAATATGCCTTGTGAGGAGCCAGCTGGGGCCTCAGCCGGCGATGAATGACAGCTTCTTGTGTTGAGAAGGTCTCAGGAAGCCTTCCTAAGGAGAGGGTCTGCCCTGGCAGTGCTCTGCAGACTGTGTGAAGGCAAGTCAATCTGGCTTTAGTAAGGCTGTGAAAGCCGCACAGGATTTAAAGTTAGCACTGTGATAAAGAGTGTTGCCAGGGAGCGATCCAGAGAGGATGACATGATGGACCACCGAAGACAGAATGCTTTTGTATGTGGAAAGACCCCCCCCCTTCCTGTATGGATCCGTAGGATTCTGGTATTTGAGAAAATGTCTCTAAGTCAGGAATCACAAAGTGATCCATAAATGCATGGTATACTTCATCTTAACTTAAAAAAATATTTATTAAGTGATACTTTGAAAGCAGGCATAGAATTCCCCCTGATAATGGTTTATCCCCCTTGAATAAAGCATGCTCATCATGTGTTAATTACAGATTCCATTTCTCTTCCCTTTGACAAGGAACCTAAAGACCTGTGGCTGAGTAATTGCAAGCATGAGTCCACTTGGTTTTGAAGTAGCTCACCTCTTCCTACTCTTCCTAGTTTAGCTTTCATGGAAACAATTGATTTTCACTTCTATGAAATGTCGAAGCGACATAATTACAGCAGTGTGTATATGGGCTTAGCTAGGTCGGGTGACATTGTCATATAACAGCTCCTGTGGTGGGAGCTGAAGTCTTCCTGGCATTCTGCAGTGGGGCAGCAGCCAAGGTCCCTGTGCCACGGACCTTGGTCTGGAAGCTCCAGAGAATGGCACGGCTCGATTAGTCTGGGTAGGTAGGAACGTATTGCCCCGAACTGGACAGTATAGAAAGAAGAAGGGAGCCTGGTGTGGTGACACATGCCTTTAATCCTAGCACTCAGGAGGCAGAGGCAGGAGGATCTCTGTGAGTTCGAAAGGCTAGCCCGGTCTACAAGTCGAGTCCAGGATAACAAGGGCTACATAGAAAAACCCTGCCTCAAAAAAACCAGAATAGACAACAACAAACAACAGAGAGAGAGAGAAAGAGTGAGAGAGAGAGGGAGGAAGGGAGGGAGGGGGAAAGGAAGGAGGGGGAGGGAGGGAGGGGAGACAAGGAGAGGGAGAGGGGAGAAGAGAGAGAAAAGAGAGAGAAGAGAGAGGAGAGAGAAAATGAGAAGTGGTTGGGATTGGAGGATAATAAAGATTATTCTAGAAGTGGAGGGAAATGGTGTCCTCTGCTATAGAAGGGTCAAGAAAAGAATTGGAGGGTCAGTGAGATGGATCACTGGGTAAAGGTGCTTGTTGACAAGTTTTATGACACAGGAACCCATAGGATGGTTGCCTTCTGACCTCCTCATGTGTACCGTGGTATGCCCTTCCTCCAAATAAATAAATGCCAGAAAAAGGGAAGACTTTAAAAAAAAAAAAACAAAACAAAACTGTCATATCATTAGAATGAGATTTTGTTGACTTTACAGAAAATGCCCTTATAGGGAGGGAGAGGCAGTCAGTTACCTGAGAGGTTGGGGAGGCCGCTGTCACTGGACTTATTTAAGGACTTAGAACATGTGAGTCCTCTACTCTGAACCTTAGCCTGCTGTAACTTTGTATGTAGGACCCTCTTCTGAAATAGAGAACGTTTTTGGTAATATGTTAGGCTCTTGGAGGTTACTGCTTACAGCGATTGTGTTGCAGGTGTGTCTTACTTGTAACCCAAGGGATGCACACATCCTCAGGATAGCCGTGAATGTGGCCCAGCATGGTTTATAGATGACAACATGTCCGGGTGCCGAAGGGTTGGACACCCTTGTTAGAGAAGAATAAAGTGCAAAGCCATTGATTTCATTTTCACAGCGGGTTTTCAATTGGGAGCTATCTTGTCTCCCCGGGGGACGTTTGGTAAAGTCTGAAGGCGTTTTTTTTTTGCTTGTCACAGCTAGGAAGTAGAGGCCAGAAATGTCACTCAACACTGTCACTGCTCAAGATGGCTCAGTGACGATCAATAATCTCCCCCAAATATCGAGCCCGGATTGAGAAGCCTCAAGTTCTCTGGTCACATTAAGAAATTTAGTCCCTTTTGGTTCTCCATGAGTGCTAGCCAAACAGGACTTTTCCCCCTGAGTGCTGGAAAGGTGGTAACAAAGCCGTATCATCCGGAAGGCTGCTGAGTTCTGCTTTGAACTGTACCCTGAACCTCTAGTGAGTGGTGCCAACAATCTGAGCTCTGGCAGTGTTTGTTCCTCCTAAGCAGTGTTCCTGCCCCTCCTTTGCATTGTTTCCCAGCCTTGAACAGTGAATGAAATCGGAGACAGGTTTTACATTATATGAGAACTGGGTGATGGGCAGATTGGCAACCAGAGCAAAGCATTTTTATTTTGAGCCACTCTTCTGAGTGCTTTTGTGTGTGTGTGTGTGTGTGTGTGTGTGTGTGTGTGTGTGTGTGTATGTGTGTAATATTTTTTATTTGCAGAGTTTTTTTTTTTTTGAGAGCTTTAGTACTGGCACATCCATTTTACTGAGTTTCCATTTTGGGCTCAAAGGAAGGCAGGTGTGTAATCATCTTCATCGCTGACAGGTAGCGGAGTGCCCTCTTCTCAAGGACACTCAGAGTCCTGTATGGAGTTTTCGTTAAGTCTTTGGTTGGCATGCTAGTTAGGAAGTAGAGAACCCAGAAATCATGGTGCTTTTGACAGATTCAGAAATGTATGAGGAAGCACAAGAGATGTAAGCCTTTTGCTTAATAATGTTTGTCTTAATACATTATCGGGATGACTAGTGGTTTGTTTTTTTTATGAAAATTAATATTTTTTTATTTTCTAAATAATATTTAATGAACAATCAAAAACAACAAGAACAAACCCCTGTTGCCTCCCCCCTCCCCATGCCTGCCACCCCACCCTCTCCCACTTATCAGCCCTGTCATTCCCCTACACTGGGGCACAGAACCTTCACAGGGCCAAGGGCCTCTCCTCCCATTGATGACCAACTCGGCCATCCTCTACTATACACATGCTGCCAGAACAATCAGTCCCACCATGTATAGTCCTTGGTTGGTGGTTTAGTCCCTGGGAGCTCTGAGGGCATTGGTCAGTCCATATTGTTGTTTGTCCCAAGAGGCTGCAAACCCTTTAACTCCATTGGTTCCCTCTCTAACTCCTTCATTGGGGACCCTGTACTCAGTTCAATGGATGGCTGTGAGC
>JADRCC010330428.1:10437-20855 GCA_019843855.1 Hylomyscus alleni | reverse complement strand
GGGGGGGAGGGTTCTAAATTACTAGCATTTTATAAATTTAACAATATAAAACAATATTGGTCTTCGTCCGCATCTGAACACAGGAAACAAAGATGCTTGAGGGCGCTAGTTCTAAGGGCTAGGATGTATGTAGCTCAGGGTTACAGAGCTTGCCTAGCATGTGCAAGGTTCCATCCCTGCACTGCAGGAAATTCAGCTAATATTAGCAGCACAGCACTGACATCTGCTGTGTATGAATAGGAGTAGCAGGCTAGTTGTAGGTGTGTTCATTACTAAGAAAAGATTGGGAGAAAAGAAGAACCAGCTCCTTTGATTTTAGTACTGCACAAGTATGCCCCCGAGTAACTACAAAAAGGTGGAGGGAAATAGGCCAGGAAGACTCTGATTTAAAGTACTGCCTGTAATACCCCAGATTAAAAAGGACCTAAGACTGCACATCAACTCTAATATTTGGCTGCACTGCCCTGCTTGGCATTTATTAAATGGCTCTTTCCTTAAATTTCATACATCAGAACAACCACAATTAAAACAAAAAACAATGCAACACCAAACACTGGATGATATTAAGAAATCTACTAATGAAGCTTAGATATAACAGAGGCAGGTGTTAAGGGCAAAGTGAAGGGAGTCTTTTCTTTGTATTACAAATTCTTACCCTGAACTAGGATTTGAGCTCTGAATCAGTGATCTAAGAAAGTAGATCAAGACCTATCAGTTTCACATAAAAATCTCACACCTCAAAAGAACTCAGCACCAGTGTCAAATCATATAGCAAACTGCGTGATCAGCTCATGATCATAAGCAGAAACAAGACACTTTGGTAAAGAGACAGCTTCGTAGGTACTGGGCTTCAGATTGGTAGAGATCAACTGACTCTAGCTAATTAAAAGACAACTAATCGTAATACAATTCTCAAGGGTACTCTGAAACAGAAGAGGTTGTTCTGTACCCTCTGAATCTTAGGAATGGAGAGAAGGAAGACAGAGTTAGGGAGGAGAGGAATAGGGAGTAAAGAAAGGAAGAAGTTGGAGAAAAAGAGAAAATATCCCTGGTTTTCCACAGGTATTTTGTCATCAAAAGAAGGATGACTTCAAAACTACAGCACTCTACATGATTTCATAAATACTCCCCCGGTGGCCCTGGTTTTTTTCTTTTTGTTTTCACTTGAGGCTACTTATAGAAATTAAACCTGGAAAGGCTATTTGAAGAGGAAGCCAAACCATACAAATGAGGGTTTTATCCAGAGTGCAGTGATCAACAAGCTTTGAAGTCCTTGGTTGCTCTTATCTGCCCTATAACCATGTACTATTCTTTCAAAGACCAGTTTAAAACAAAAAGGATGGATAATTCACCAGAGGCACATTTTTTTTTGGTTGTTTTTTTAAGCTGTCTTATTTTTGCGTGGATTGAGACGCCAAGTACTTTTGATGCCTGAGACTCTTGGAGAATAAAATTCATCTATTACCAAAGCAGAAGCCATTTCTGACCACTACCATCACCTACAGGGACCAAAGTCTGAGCTGGTTTTCTTCTTACAACAAAAGCTCTTCCTGACATGAAGAATGTCTGAAAATGACACATCTTGAGAGAGCAAAAGTGCAGTTGCCCTCAATGCCTCTAGGGAAGGAAATAGCATGCAAAATACAGTATGGCATCAATATTCCAGCTAGGCTGTTTTGTGACAATAAGGCTCAAAATCAACAAATAAAACCAACCAAATGCGATGTGCTAGATTCTTTAACTTGTCAGCAGACATGTGGAGACTCAGCACCTCCCAATACTCATAATTAAAGTGCTGACAGTGGCATCCATCCTGTGAGGATTAGAATTCAACTCGTTGCATTCAGAGAAGAGCCTAGAGACACCTGGACCTTTCAGGCTTATAGAGGCTGGCAAATTAAGAAGCCATCGCATTAGTTGCTAAAACGCAGGGAAAAGACTCAAAATACCATGTGCTATTCTGTGTTGATACGTGATTTTTAGCTCTATTCTAGTCTGCACTTCTATCAAGGATCTGCAGTGAGTACTGAAAACGCTAAGCTGAAGGGTGCCTTTTATCGTGACTCACTACACACTAGTCACTAAACAGCAAGCTATAAAATGTTGCAAAAGGTAAACAGAACCCATCACAGGCCACCAGCTGAACTTAAATGTGCTGCTGGTAGGCATTACTGAGCATACCCCAAATGCCAAGTAAACTAAAGCATTTTTAATTTACACTTTAAAACATAAAAGAAAATTACACTTTTGTAAATTAAAAGTATCAAATGAGAAAACTGAATTAAAAAACATTTCACTCTACCTCCACCAGAATGTCACTTTATTGTGAACCTGTCATCAACAATGCAAACTCCAATAGGTTCTCTATCCTGGTTGTTTAAAAGGTAAAAGATTACATCAGATCAGCTACTTTCTATGAAAGAAACTACAGCAATCACAGAAGAGGGAAAATTTGAATGACCTCCAAAAAATGCACATTGTAAGCAGAGGGGAGTGCACATGAAATCAGTGTCTGTTAGACTCATTACGTTTGGGATGCACAGTGACAATTCAGGAAACTGTACATGATAGAGTCACAGATATGACTGAAATAACCAGAGTTACATCTTGTATGTGATGATCACAGACCTTTAAACAATCCTTGAATTTTCCGTGTTTTCACTGGATTTGGAGAAGCTCCTGTTTCTGTCTCCAAATATGGTAACAATGTGGAGACGAAAGTTTATGAAGTGTAAGGATTGAAATAAAAGTGAGTCTGACAGCTGGCTAATCTAGCAGGGTGGGTCAATGGGGAGCCGGGGAACAGGTAAGCGATGGGAAGGAGTGGGATCCATAGGTGCGTTTCTCTTCATTTCAGAAGTCAGTTCTTCGGATGTAGTGTGTGTCTATTACACTGCTCTCCATTTTTTCAGTCCATTTCTGAAATTCAAGCCTTTTGGTACTTAACTGGTCAACCCAACCAGTACTGTTGCCAAGCAACAAATGTTTCTCAAGAATCTGAATGCAACAACTCTTCCGTGGCTGTGAGTTCTTCTCGACCCCAATTTTCTCTTGTTTCTGAGCGGGGTTTGTTTTCCTGGATTGTACACACAGGGTCAGGTGGAATGGAGTTCCAAGTCACTCTGTGCTCCGCAGCAGCCCGATTTCTTTCTCAGCTAACCTCCTGACACGTTTGCAGCTGTTCTGTGGCAGAAAGACAATCTCCGTGTGCAGGCAGTGAGCTTGCTTTCTTCACCTTTGACCCTGGCCATGGTGTTGGGCGTATCCCTGAGTGCAGCTGTCCTGCAGGATTCACTTCCTAGTACACCGAGATTTCCTAGGTTTCCTCAGAGTAAGCCCCCAGTTGCATCACCACCGACTGTGATGTGGCTTTGGATGCCTGAGGCTGAGTTGATTCTGGTGGATGTCTGACCTCGCTTAACCAGACTCATCTACTATCTTGCCATTCACACCCAGGCTGTCCAACCTTCATACAGCTGAGCCAAGTTATCTAGATTAGTTGCTTCCTTAATGACATAGTCAACCTGTGAACATAGATAGGACAGAATTGAGAATCACTGAGAACCCAAAAGGTCACATTTCATATACCAATTGCATGAGTTGTCTAAAGAGCAAGTTTCTAGTCAAACAAATCACCCAAAGGAAGAGGAGGTTCTACTCTGGTAGAAAGATGTAACACTCTTCATGACCACAGAAGATGCAACGAGCTCAGTGGGTTTCCGAAAGTCAGAACCCTTAGAACTTTAGGAAAGGTAAGAAGCTTCTCCAACCCCCACCCCCACCTTTGCTCTCCGGGTTATACCATGAAAGGTTCTGCTTACAACAAAATAGGTGATGCAGATATAAGAAGAGGTTACTCTATGTAAAAAGTATGGCATCCCTACAACTTTTCTGTAACTTTAAACATTTTTCAAAACAACCAATTAGCTGTTGAATGGCTCAGCAGTCAAGTATCTGCCTAGCACCTGTAAGGACCAAAGGTCAAATCTCCAGCACCCTGGGGTGGCGTGAGGGAAGTGTGATACATATACAATAACAGGAGAAAACTTTGGACAAAAATACAGGTATTCACGGGACTTAAGAGTCTATACTTCCAAAAACTGTCATCCTCCCTTCATCTGATACTTTCAGAATCGGTAAGGAGAGGGGTTAACTTGAGTGTGGGGATGATTAGAGCAGTCATACAGCTTAAACTTCTATGCAAGAGGCTGCCTAAAAGGAAAAAGTACTAAGTAGTGAAGAGTCAAGTAGTGAGCATTTGACAGCTTTAGAGCAGTGTTACCAATAACCTTCTGAGTTCTGAATGTAGGCTTAAGGGGCTGATTTTTTATCATTAACAGTGTGTGAGTGTGCATGGAAACACGTATGGAAGTGAGAGGACAACTTGGATGAGTTAGCAACCTTTATTCTACCATGTGAAACTGCAGACTGAACTTAGGCTGTCAGGCATATGCCTTTACCCACTGAACCATTCTGCTAAGCCAAGAGCCTATTATTTCTTGGCAAAATAAGAAAATGGGTAAATGAGATCCTTAAGCCTACCAGCAGCATTAACACATAGCTTAATCTTAAAAAATAGTCACCTGCTCAGCAACTGACATCCTCCTGTTTGGATCAACATCTCGGCCCTCTAGCTTGGCTTTCACTCTCTTCCACACACTCACTGCATAGGAGTTTCTCTCTTGCACAGCTATGAAGCAATGGCACATGTAAGTCAAACCAACTTTTGTGTATTACAGAATTATAAGGCATCCATATTCTAACTGATTACCTTTCCCAGTTTTAGGATCTCTGACAGCCTTTTTGGGACTACAGGCGATGCTCTTGCCAGTTCCTGGGATGGTGCTTGGTGGAGTATCTGCTGATGTAGCCAGATTTTTCTGAATCAGCTTTTTAGCATTCTGAGACATGACATCAGGCTGAGTCTTCTGGCCAGTGTTACTCCTAACCGCTAAAGAAAAAGAATTGGTGGCTCAATTTGCATACAAACAGAAACTGGGGGTGGGCTGGGGAACCCACAGCACACACACAAGGAATGGCTGATAGGAGTTATTCCACAGTACTCAACCTTGAAAATAAACTTGATTTTATAATGCTAGAAGTCCTTATCCAAGCCCACTTGTACCCAGTGGTGGCACAGGACTTTAATCCCAGCACTTGGGAGGCAGAGGCAGGTGGATTTCTGAGTTCCAGGACAGCCTGGTCTAAACAGAGAAACCTTGTCTGGAAAAACAAAACAAAACAAAGCAAAACAAACAACAACAACAAAAAATAAGGTCCTTATCCCACTGTGGTGGCTCATGCCTTTAATCCCAGAACTCAGGAGGCAGAAGGATCTCAAGTTTGAGGCCAGCCTGGTCTACGGAATGAGTTCACACCCACACACAACCAAGGTGAATGGAATCCAAGGTTACCACTGGAACACACATACCCCAACCCTCACATAATCCTCTCCCCCGACCCATATGCCTCAACCCACTTCAATTAAATCTTCCTTAAAAACTGGGAGACACAGCTCAGCAGTTTAGAGTACTTCCTGTTCTACCAGGGATTCTCCACATAGTGGAGAAATCCATGATAGCTGACCAAGACCCTCTTCTGATCTCTGGGGACACAAGGCAGCACCTACTGGTGCACAACAAAAGCAAAACAGGTGTTCCTCACCACCTTCCTAAACCATTCCTCCCAGCCAATCTCAATCCTTCAGCAGCTCCCTGGCAACTGTAGAATGGCTCACCCAGCAGTGAAATGTACCCTTTAAAAATAAATAGCAGCAGCTGGGCAGTGGTGGTGCACGCCTTTAATTCCCAGCACTTGGGAAGCAGAGGCAGGCGGATTTCTGAGTTTGAGGACAGTCAGGACTATTCAGAGAAACCCTGTCTCGAAAAACCAAAAAAAAAAAAAAAAAAAAAAAAAAAGATGATAATAATAATAATAAATATCAGCATAGAACCATATACTTTTTGGGCATTTATAAACTTTACATCAAGCAATTATTAATTTAATATTAACTGTAAAAAAGCAAAATGATCCTGATGTCTATGTGCTAAGTTATTTAAAAAAAAAAAAAAGCCCGGGCTGGGCAGTGGTGGTGTACGCCTTTAATCCCAGTACTTGGGAGGCAGAGGCAGGCAGATTTCTGAGTTCAAGGCCAGCCTGGTCTACAGAGTGAGTGCCAGGACAGCCAGGGCTACACAGAGAAACCCTGTCTCAAAAATACAAAAAAAAGAAAAAGAAAAAGAAAAACCAAAAAAAGCCCTACAGATATGCATAGTAGTTTACATGTCTTAATTTGTACAGAAAACTCCAAAAATCCTTTTCTCATATTGATCTACTATTCTAAAGTGTTCAACAAGAATAAGATTTTAAATCATAACTAAAAGTCAGAAGCTGGGCATGTGGTACACGCCTTCCATCCCAGCACTTGGAGGGCAGAGACAGGTGGACCTCTGTGAGTTCATCAAGGCTAGTGAGTACCAGGACAGCCACAGCTATGTAGAGAGATAACATCTAAAAATAAACAAATGAATGAATAAATAAAATTTAAAAAAGAAAGGAGGGAGGGAAAGAGGAAGGAAGGAAGGAAAGGAGAGAAAAGTATAAAATCATTTAGGCCTGACTTGCAAGCCTCCTGCTTTGGCCTCCCAAGTACAGGTATGCACTACCATGCTTGACCTTAGTTTAGTCTTTGAGGGAAATCAATTTATTCATTTTTAAATAGAAAATATTATTAAACCTCAACAAATTTGCTGACTTCTCTTTCTCAGTTTGGTTATTTGTAAAGACTTTATGCCATTATTACCCCCATATCCTTGTGTGTGTAGCATACAGGGAGAGGGCATCAGATCCTTAGGAGCTAGAATTATAGGAAATTTTTGTTAATTCCAAAATCTACTGAGCCAGTATGTGGCTTTGTTAAAGAAAACTCTTTTAAAAGGCAGTGACTATAAACGCAATAAACCTTCACCCATAGTTAAATACCTAAACATATATGTATAAATGTTTGTCAACACATTGAGATCCGGCCTCTTTCATACCTGCAGCAAAGGATGGCTGGTAAGTTGCAGATGATGTTGGACTTGAACATTCATTTGCTGCGTCGGTGACTAGGGGTGATGCAAAACTCACTAAATTATTATAGATACTGAAATAAAAAATAAATACTTATGGAATGTTTTGTCATAACTGTTTATAAACATATGAACAAAGTTTGAAATAAAACTGACAAAAGATAAGCTTCTCATGCTTTGCTTCTACTTCATTAGGGCTGGCCAGGGAGCACCCTTACCTCTGGCTTTGTGTCTTCAGTTCTTTCAAGGTGGGAGTGATTTCCTGCAGCATTTCAACATGCTCTTGACTTCGAACCTGACCCATGGCCTGGACTAGTGTGAACAGAACCGTCTGAATGTTGTCTTGCCATGATTTGTATTCAGCCAGGAACTGCCTGACACTGCTCTCATAGGGAATATCTTCAGCATCTGCCAGAGCAGCCTCTTCGTCCTGCCACCAATGCAGACATAGACCATTGAAACAGACGTTTTTGTTCCAGCAATTCCTTTCAAGACAGTCACCTCTTAAGAGGTAATAAATGATCTAAATGTCACTGTGTTTGATCTGCTTTATAGGTCAGTTTTATTATAGAATCTTTATTTCTAGCATATTTATTTCAAATAAAAAGAAATACCAAAATGACTGTTGTAGCTGTTCTTTGCAGCTTTGGGAGTTGTTCTTTCTCCCTCTTTACATAACCTTCAGTTTCACCCCTTATCACTAGATAAGAAAGAAGGCTAGAGGGAGGAGATGGGGGGGGGGGGGGAAGAAGAGAGATAGCTATCCCTGAATCTAATTTATTTCTTTCTTCTTGTTTCTTCTTTGAGCATATTCACAAACAGCAACCACTGCCCGCCCAGCCAGGCCACAACAATGACCAACAACCAACAACCCTATTGAGCCTCTAGCATATATATACCCTCTGAAACGGTCCCAGAATCCCAAATATCACACAATTACAGAAACTATCTACAGTTGTCAAAACCATGCTTCTGCTAAAGCACTAGGCACTTCATAGTCAGCGGCTGTGAAACAGCTCCATATCCCCAAACCTGGTATTAAAATGAAAAAACATATTCTTATAATATTTGTTTTTTTAAAGAAACAGAAATTCCAGGATTCTCAATACAGACTGTCCCCACTATTTTGTAATGATAAAGTAATTTAATTTAGCCTTTTCTGGGAATGCATGTTCTTATTAACCAGAGAGAGCAGGGTACTGGGGTGGGGGAAGAGACCACATGTAGTTCACTCACTTTGGAGGCAAGCTGTATATGTTTAGAAATACAGGTGGAGAAGATTGAAAACCAAAATGCCTGCTTAATGACACTAACTTAACCAATTTAAGCCTCGGATTCTCTCTGTACAAAAATCAGAATGCCTGCTTTAAAACACAGTTGATGAAAATAATACATTTTGATGCAGTTACAAACAAGTTGCAAAACGTAAATTGAGAAGTTATTTTTGTTTATATAATGTCACATCTTTCTACAAAGCTATTATCTTGAAACAGGAAACTAAGTCAGTCGGATTCATTACCTTAGCCATGGCTTTCAAGAGATGTTTCACATCTCCAAGCTGCCGGTTGTGACCTGTGAGCACAGTCTTTACGCTGTCGACGAGGCTCTGGATGGTCTCACAAACAGTCTCTATCTGCTGCTCCTTCTCTGTTTGAACAGTCCTTTGAGTGGACATATCCTGGGTCAACTGTTTGTGTGCTGATAGAAGCCACTCAGAACTGCCAATAGGATGTTCAAGAGTTGTGTCCTAAACAGAATGAGCATAAATTAATTTGGAAAAAGTCCTATCATAACCATTAGCAAGAGATACAAACTCTCAGTTGTTGGCTCTTGATTTGATGATACATAGAAGACAATACTTAACAACTTCGAGTGTGTATGAAAAATTCTAATTTTTCAGCACATCATATAGGATATGAATGCTTTAAATATATAATGCTTGAAAACCAGTAATACAGTTGGAATGACAAATATCTACAACCAAGTCTCTAAACTTATCCTAAATTACTCTTTGAAATGAAGACAAAACTTCCTAAAACAGCCTAAATAAATCTTTTCCATAGCACTCAAACACTGAGCTCACTAACTTGGTACTTTCAGGCTTAGCTCACCTTTCCAGCAGCCATCCCCACTAGCCTGTTCTAAACTACTGGCACACTGCACACAATACTATATACATTTGGGCCCCTTCAGAACTTTCACATAAGCCACAGTATCTTTTTCATTCAACATACTATTGAATAGGCAAGTTCGATGAATATTAAAAGCAAGATTTAATCATCACCACATCCCTGTAACAACTTGTTACATATATTCAGTCTCCAATAACCACGACCTTACTTTAGGTTACTGGCCTTATCATTTCAGGCACTAGCACTTAGTTTCTCCCACAGGACTCACCACTCTCTGTAATAACCGAAGCTCTAACTCAGAAACTGAACTGTTGAACTGTGACGCAAATGAACACATCTGCTGACACCGTTTGATTAGTTCAAATAAGGCAGTATCCAGGCTTAAGGCTTCGGCAGTTCTTGTTCGTAGACTTTCAAAATGAATGATATTGCTGCAGAGAAAAGTGACCTGTGAAGAGAAAACCCACATTGGGGTGGAAAAAGTGATCCGTGAAAAACAGCACTAATGTCACATTTCTAGAATCTGAATTAGAACTGGTCGTGAGAACTTACTTTAAAAGGCTGTGAGTAGTACATATTTTAGTTTTTGTCATATAATTTTTGTCAGTATTTACAAGATCTGAGACAGCTAAAAGTACCTGAAGACAAAGTTCAAACGGTGTCATAACCTTGAAACTGAAGCCTGAGGAGCATGCAGTACCTGGTTTGCTCTCTGGCTCTCTTTGAGAACAAGATTTCTTCTTTCAGCTATTGTTGCTTCAAAATCTTGTAGTACTGGTGCCAGGGCAGGATTGGCACCACCTGCCCACTTCAGCCGCTGTTCAATGCTTGCTTCAAGGGCTGCTAGTTTCTCCTGTAAAAGCCAGAAGAAACCCTGAGTCTTTACCATACTCTCCACTCCCTATTTGTTAAACATTTTATGGTCAGATTCAGAAGTAGTATGGTGGGCATGTTTAATATAGAAAATGTATCTAATACCTTTGTTTCAGAGTTTGTCTTAGTTTTGAGTACTAAAAGGTCAAAGATGTCTAGGTAAGAAAAGATTAACTTTTGATTTACTTAAAATCTGTAACACTTTCATGTTCTTTGGGGCTTGCTTAATTTTTTTGCAGTGTTTGTGATTCTTTTTTTTAAAGTAGTTTTTTTTAATATAAAATATCTTTTTAAAAGATTTATTTATTTATTTATTTATTTATTTATTTATTTATTTATTTAT
>JADRCC010330428.1:0-10427 GCA_019843855.1 Hylomyscus alleni | reverse complement strand
ATTTATTTATTTATTTATTTATTTATTTATTTATTTATTTATTTATGTGAGCACACTGTCATTCTCTTCAGACACACCAAAAGAGTGCATCAGATCCCATTACAGATGGTTGTGAGTCACCATGTAGTTGCTGGGAATTAAACTCAGGACCTTCTGTGCTCTTAACCACTGATCCATCTCCAGCCCCTTAAAGCAGTTTTTTAAAAATTAAATACAGATTCGGAGGGGAGGGGAGGGGGAGGGGAGGGGACAGGACAGGACAGGACAGGACAGGACAGAGGAAGAAAACATGGTTGAGGACATGCTCAGGTGGCAGAATGCTGGCCAACTTGAAAGAACAAAGATCAAAAAGTTTCACTTCAAAATTTTAAAATACTATGTTAGTATTGAATTTCATATTATATAATCAGAAAAGAATGTCACCAAATATCTGAGTTATGAAGGATACATGCAAATATACAGCTTTAAGACCAATTTCTTTCTTTCTTTTTCTTTCTTTCTTTCTTTCCCCCGAGACAGGGTTTCTCTGCATAGCCCTGGTTATCCTGGAACTCATTCTGTAGACCAGGCTTGCCTCAGAAATCCGCCCGCCTCTGCCTCCCAAGTGCTGAGATTAAAGGCGTGCACTACTACTGCTGGGCAACCAATTTCTTTTTTAAAAAAATTAACTAAATATTTAGCTTTCAACAGAGAGCTGGACACATATAGTCAACAATCATTTAGGAACATGTTCTGCTCCACTGGACATACTAAATCCTTTATCTATAGGACAGAAGTAAAAATTAACCAAGTTTCACAATAAGCCAGGTAAAATAGTTACTATAGTGGCCCTTGGCCTTGGAAAAGAACACAACAAAAAAAAACAAAACACTGGTCTGTTTTCTTAAGAGAGAAAGGCATAGTGTTGTAAGGCAGGGGAGGTAGAGATAGACTCTGGGAAGAAATGAGGAATAGAAAACTGTGATCGGAATATACTGTATGAAAAGGACTTAATTTTCAATGAAAAACAAATAAAAGTGAAAGTGAAAAGTGATTGTGTTACATTGATTTGGCTTAGGAGCCAAAGATAGGCACAGACATGCTGAATTACACTTCTTAACAGAATGTGCTAGTAGGAAGACAGTCAGACACACCTGAACAGTCCCAATTGAAGTCTCAATCTGACTGAGAGCATGCAGTTTCTTCTTCATGCTGGTAAGGATTGCAGACCGAGGCGGGGTGACTGACATGGCTTGTGGTCTGTTGATAAGGAGGTCTTCATGCTGCCACTATTCAAAGAAAAAGAGGAATGTAGACCCAGTAGAACAAAACTTCAGATAAATAAGGAAAGAGCTACATGAGGTAAGACTGGGAGAAAACAGAAAATTGAGTTGCAATAAAGTTGGGGAGAATAAAAGAAATATCACGTCTCACTGAAAACTTCCCCAACATGGAAAATAGTTGGTAAACTTCACAGATCACTAATATACGGCATTCAAAGAGGAATTCTTGAGACATCTATTACGTACATTTGGTGCACCTGCTCCCAAAAACAACTGACTTTTCCAGGTCTGGTGGAAAAAAACTTGTAATCCCAGTACTTGTGAGATGGAGAAAAGAGGATTAACAAGTTCCAGGTTAGTTTGAGCTTCATTTCAAAACAACCAACAACAAACCCTTATCTTGGTGTGGTGGGTGGGTGGGTGGGTGGGTATGTTGATCTCTAGATAAGAATATGCAGTGAACTTAGTGGTCTGGTGAGACTAGCAAGGAGACTTAGACAGAGACTGAAAGAAATAATAGCACAGAAGAATTCTCCACACACTATCAATATTTTTTTCTTTTAATGTTCTGAGGGTCATTTGGGTTACAACTTCTATAGGAGCTAAGGGTATAGTTTAGTGATGTGCCTGACATAATGTGTAGAAATCATAATTTCTAGCACCAGTTAAATAATCCAACAGTTATATATTATGCTTAAAGTTTTATAGTGTGCTCATATTTAAAAAGTTTTCCTCAATATTAACTGTAGCTTTTAAATTTATAGTGTATGTTTTTCATTAATTATTATTACTATTATTTTAGACAAGGTTTTAGACAAGGTCCCATACAGCCCAGGCTGTTATCAAACCTGCCATATAGCTGAGGATAACCTTGAAATTGATCCTCCAGCCTAAATAAGTGTACAACCCAGTTCAGTTTATGCAGTGTTGGGTGTCCTGGGCCTTGTGCATACATTACTAACTATAAGTAGGCAACATCCCCAGCCCCAACAATGGTAATTTCTCAGGGAACAAAATCTAAAATGTGTAGCATTTCAAAGAATAAAACATTTTCAGAAGCCATAAAGCATTACCCCAATCCAGACGATGTGTAAGAAGTAGGACTATTAATACACAACTAATGTGATTCAGGTTGAATATACTTCTCTTCCTAACTTATGAAGTAAGAAAATAGCTAGTAATGATGAAACTGCCTATAGTTCCTCTGAAATATAGTTCCTTCTGATCACTGACAAAAGTAAAACAAAATAACCACTGTCTATGCCAAAACAGACTCAAGAAAACTGACATTCTTTTGACAATATCAAAGTCTACATTTATAAAAGAATAAATAAGAAAGCCATCCCTGAGCTACAATGTTCCATTACAACATTCTTATCTTCACAGATTGTTGCCTAACCCTCACAAGTCATCCTCCATAAGGGATACCACCCTCAACCTACAGGCAAGGTATCAGAACTACGTTTGGTTGTAATACAAATCTATCTTATCCCAAAGCCTCTGCTTACATGACAAAGCAGGCTTCTTCTATACACACTCCTCAAAATAAAGGCAGACTTACTTAAGACTCAAAGCTATGCACTGTATTTTTAGAGCATCAGTGAAACCTATTTAGAGATAAATTTAATTATAAACTCAACAAAACAGAATGCAGACCTACCTACATCATGAATAAATACAATCATTATAAACTATATTCACAAACAATACTAATACATAAATATATAAAATGCTTGCCAGGCGGTGGTGGCGCATGCCTTTAATCCCAGCACTTGGGAGGCAGAGGCAGGTGGATTTCTGAGTTGGAGGCCAGTCTGGTCTACAGAGTGGAGTTCTAGGACAGTCAGAGCTACACAGAGAAACCCTGTCTCAAAAAACAAAATGCTTACCATGTAGTCCTGCTGAAAAGAAAGTCAAAGGACATTAAACATGAAACCAACTCCATTCCACTTTAAAAAAAAAAAAATTAAAAAAAAAAAGTAATTGCAAAGAAAACACAAAACCCTTGAAAGTGTTCACTTTGGTTTGGCACAACTCAGGCAGTTTACACATTTTCATACATGAACTGTGTAAGGAAACCAAATTACACAGCAAACTACTCACCTGGAACATGGCAATGTGCAGTTGCACGCGCTGCAGGCTTGTCTTACAGGAAGAAATGCTGGTTTCCAGCCTGCGCACCAGGTCATGCTTCTTCCAGGCTGTATCATA
Source organism: Hylomyscus alleni (assembly GCA_019843855.1). NCBI lineage: Eukaryota > Metazoa > Chordata > Mammalia > Rodentia > Muridae > Hylomyscus > Hylomyscus alleni. The sequence continues at coordinate 6,954 of JADRCC010330428.1, read as the reverse complement.
GGAGCTGGCTAACACTGTAGCTCTGTTCATTACCAACTGTGAGAATTTCCCTACCTGGATGTTGTGCTCCACGGCTTTCTTACACAGATCATCTACAGAAACTTTGCTTTCAGCACCAAAGTCCTTTGCCTCTACCTGAGCGATGATGTCTACACCTAGGGCACTGATAAAGCTACACAATGTGAGTCCAAGGGCTTGGTTTGGAAGTCCTATCAAAAGTTGTCTTACAAAGTCAGCTGTAAAGGCCTTGATAGGCTTAGCCATTTGGTCTTCACTAAAGCAAGAATTTCTAAAAAGGGTTTTCACATTGACAATCTGAACAGGTCCATTCACAGTATTCTGATCTTCAAGTGAACTTGATCCTATAAAAGGGGGGGGGGGGGAGATGAAAATCATCTTAAAATGGGTCCAGAACAAATAAGATCATATAAGATATTGCTTATCTGAAAAAGGAAAAATTCACAAGTGCACAGTTAAGCCTACTCCAAATGATCCCCTCTAGAGTACTATGAAGGCGACCTAAGCCAGAATGCTACTATTACCTGACAATGTTTTAGAAAAGGTACCACAGAGCCTGAAGAACTCCTTAATTGTCTGTAGTCTTTTTAAAAAGAAAATCTCTTCTAGCACCTGCCGGTGATTGTCATCATCAAAAAAATTGACCTGGGTACTCCTGGCTTCCCGAATAATGTCAATCTTCCGCCAAGCAACAGGAATTTCCATCTTGTTTAACTATGCAAATGGAAAAAAGGAATGCTTACTTTCCTCTGCGCACATTAGATGACTACTGCACTTACACCTTTCATAAAACAAAGTTAATGTTTACCTTCTCAACTAATAAGCCAAAAGCAGTTTCAACTTGGGCAAACATGCCATCAAATGCTACCAAAAGCATCTGGCCAGCTGACATTTTTGGTGTTTCATCAACTGAACCATTTCTTGGTTGGATTAATTCACCATATTGAGCATGTAGCATTCTAGAGAAAAAGAAACTGGTGTTAAAACCCTCACCTGAAGGAGAGTTTGTTTGGGGAATACAAAAGTCTGTGAGTCTTACAGACTTCTATGTAAAGTCTACAGAAACATGCTACCATATAACTTTATGAGAGAATGGTATTAGTGCCAATTCTATTATGAAATCAATGATTCCAGTTCAGTTTTAGTTATGTGTAATACCTACTTATGTGATTTTAATTTTATATAAACATGAAGGACATTTTAGAAATTACTAGATAATACACAAGAACATCAAGAATAACCTAATTCCAAATGTAGATCTATAAAATTATCAGGTGCAGTGGTGCTATAGCAATGTAATTGGAACAAACTTTAGTCAGTAATGGAAGTACCTGCCATTTGGAGTATAAACAGTTTTTGAATTATGTACATTTCAAAACTTAAAAATAAAAATACTGTGTGACTTAAAGCATGTCAGATGAAAACTTTCATCAATGGCAAAGCATGAAGTCATATGCCTCTGACCCCAGCAACGGAACGCTAAGACCAGGGAATCCTGTGTATAGCCAATCAGAGAGTTCTAGGCTCAAGACGGGAATCCTGTGTACAGCCAATCAGAGAGTTCTAGGCTCAATGAGAGACTCATAATTTAAAAAAAAAAAAAAAAAAAAAAAAAAGGCAGAGCAAAAGAGGAAAACACTTGACATTGATTTCTGATGTACATATATGAGCACATGTACCTGTACCCACACCTAGACATCAAGGGGAGGTCTGAAATTCAATAAAACAGACACAGCTTTACCTAACTTTTAACTGTTCTTTGAAATGAAGATACTGCTATTACATAAATAGTTTAAGCCACTTTCGGCTGGTATATGTCTATACTCTTAGTTACACTCTTACATAACTACAGCTAAAAAAGAAAAACAGGTTTCTAATACAGCATAGATTTCAGGAAGGAATCACTAATCACTACTGCCTTTTTGTCGAAGGAACAACAAAAGTTTACATGCATATTCTGTTTCCTGAATTACTTAAGAAAAAAAATCTACTTCAAAATAACTAGAGGAAGGCTGTTAAAATGACACAATGGATAAAGCAGTTACTGTCAGAGTATGCAAGCCTGATGACTAGAGTTCAATCAACAACCCTAATAAAGGTGGACACCTAGGACTCCACAAAGCAGTTCTCTGGTCTCTGTATGTGCACACTGGCATGTACAGCCTCCCCAGCAACACATAACAAATTAACAAGGAACAGAGTGTAAACCAGAATGAGCAGGTGTAGATGACTTCACATCTTGTGGAAACAAGTCCTTCTCTCCCTCCCTCCTCTCTACTTTCGATTTTTCATGTGAGGAAATCAGGTGAACAGTATTTATGTCCCTTCAGTTATATTTTCTGCAGTAAACTTAAATACCAGAATGACGGGGCTAGAGAGATGGCTCAGCGGTTAAGAACACTGACTGCTCTTCCAGAGGTCCTGAGTTCAAATCCCAGCAACCACATGGTGGCTCACAATCATCCATAATGAGATCTGATGCCATCTTCCAGTGTGTCTGAAGACAGCTACAGTGTACTTACATATAATAAATAAATCTTTAAAAAAAAAAAAAAAAAAACCAGAATGACAAAGGAAATGATCCTGAGTCTCTAAGAGCTCAGCACAGCTACAATGTTTGTCTACAGAGCTATGCAATCCCCAAAGTTTCCAAAGTCAAACTGCTTTTCAGGATTAAAGAAGAATACAATGTTTAATCTTCCAAACATAACTATAAACTAAATTAAAATTGTTTGCCTGAAGTGGGATATACATTTAATCAGCCAAGTTAACCACCTCAGACACTTTCATGGCTTTAAAAAATACACTGAGAGCTGACAAGAGGGCATAATGGGTAAAGGGACTTGTCAGAGAAGCCTTACAACCTGAGTTGGAAGCACAGAACACTGACTTCCATTTTTGCACTATGGCAAGTGACTTCCCCCTCCCCATCAAGTGTGCACACTCCTCCACCTCACAAAAAACAACCTCCCTATATACACACACTGAATTTCATGCACACACAGGTAGCCATGGCAACAAAAGGGTAGTTGTGTGTACAACAAAGAGCTGCATAAGCTACTAAAGGGCACAGACACTCAAAGAGGTATGTATGTTACTAGTGAAATACAGGCACATTCCATGACTTTCCCACTGCCCATTTCATGATGCTGCTACTGTGAAGAAAGCATGCACTAAGGTCACACTAAAGATGAGCTTGCATAGGACTGCAGACAATCTCTAGTAAAACTGTATTCATGAAGCAATGGACTTGTGTTGTTGTTGTTTATAAATCATAAACATTCACCAGTAATAAGATTTGCTTCAAAATTAAAAATAAATTTAATTAGGTTAGAGCTCAGAATCTCATTACCTAGTTATCTCCTAATTCCTACCACATCTCTTTTTGTGAGAGAGGATGGCTCAAATTAGCCATGTTCTTCCCGTAGTCTCCAAAGCCCTAGTATTTCAGGCATGTGTCACTATTGCTGACTTGCCATCTCTTTTTTTGCTGAAACAGAACATAGCTGGTTAACACATTTACCTGGCAACATCAATATAATGAGCATGAGTTTCTTCTTCAAGTCCCATGGCTGTGTTTCGTAAGTAGGCTTGAAGCGACTCAACTAGAGTCTGCAGAGGAACTCCATCAGTAGTCTGCTCGATGAGACTGTCTAGTTCATGGAGCATACTTTCTAAGGTACACTCCCCCTTCATTAAACATCTAAGTGCTTCTGGGAATATGATTTGCCGGAAATTTGAATTTAATTCCTAAAAAAAGAGGAACATATATATTAATGCTTTTGCTAAGTGTTATACATTTCATAATACAGTCCCAGAATGGAAACCTAAGTCATACAGGGCATGGTGGCACAAGCCTGTAATCATAGCTCTCAGGAAGCAGAGCCTGAGGGATTGCTTCAAGTTTGAAGGTTGCCATAAATTTGATCGTAGCCTGAACCACATGGCAATTTCACATTAGCCACAACTACAAAAAGAGATGCTGTGTCCAAACAGCCCAAAATTTAAAAACAAAACTAGGCTGTGTATGATGGTATACCTTTAATCCTAGCCCTTGCAACTAGGAGGCAGAGGCAGGAATTAGAGGCCAACATGGACTACATGGTGAAATCCAGGCACCAGCCAGACATGCATAATATGATCCCATCTTAGAGCGAGAGAGAAAAGGGGGTGGGAGGAGAGAAAGAAAACCACATACACACACACACACACACACACACACACACACACCACACACACACAACACACACACACAACACACACACACAAACCACCTACACAAAGCCACAATCTGATCCTTAGATTTTTATTTTTAATATTTCATGTGTATGAGTATTTTGCTTCATGTGTATGTACACACTAAATGTAGTGGAGAGCTTGGGCTATACCACTTTGGCTCCCTTAAAAAAGGCTAGGCACTCCTAAACCTTCCCCTGCTAACAGAGGCCCAATGGGCCAGTGGCCACTTACACAAATAATGACATGGCTCGTTGGGTTTATCTCCTGTCTCACCACTTCATGGTAATCTTTCCTTCTCCCCAATGCATCCTAGCCCAGGCAACTCTAAGGGTCCTGCCCCATCTCTCTTTGGCCAGTCATTAGTCTCTGGCATCTTTATTGATCAATCAAAAACTAATTAGAAACAAGGACCTTTCATATTTAGATACACAGATTCCTGATTGAATCAAAACATTAAAACCAATCTCTAACAGGAAGAAGACACAGAGAGTCGTCTGTTCAATTCCCTGGGTTTGGGTATCTGGTTATGGTTATTTTATAAATTATAGATAGGTTGTAATTTTAAGGGCTAATTTGGAAATAGTCATAATTTTGAACAGAGAGGAAACAGATGGGCTAGATTACTAAATTTTTATTCCTAAACAAAACATTGTATAGCTATAATCTTACATTGGCATAAATCTATTGAGACAAAATTTGAAATTAATATTGTTACTCTTAGATATGCATTGTGCCCTATGCATCTCATTCAAGAATACAAGGTTTTCGGTTGGGCAGTGGTGGCGCACGCCTTTAATCACAGCACTTAGGAGGCAGAGGCAGGAGGATTTCTGAGTTTGAGGCCAACTTGGTCTACAGAATGAGTTCCAGGGCAGCCAGGACTATACAGAGAAATCTTGTCTCAAAAAACAAACAAACAAAAGAAAAGGAAAGAAAAGAAAAGAAAAAAAAAAGAATACAAGGTTTTGACCCAGTCCTTCTAATAGTTGCTATTACAAACTAAGAGAATTAAGTAACACAAATTAAGGGCCAGATAGTAAACTCATGGTTAGGTTAGATTAATTATAATAAAATGCTTTCAATTTAATCAACTAGAAATGGCTAGGAGTAGCTAAGGTTTAACAGTTCAAATATACTTTACATAGTCTTCAAAAACATCAGAAATCCACAAAAATATGACATTTAATGTGCTTTTGTTATTAAAGGTCATCTGACAACAAGACATGTCTGCTCCTGACAGTTTCCCATTCTCTTTCAAAGAAAAAAAAAAATCTTTACTTCCAGGAGAGGTTGCTTATCATGGCAAGGGAGCCAAGGAGCAAAAATTGCTCTATCCATCTACAGTCAAAAAAATACTGTTCATGAAAGCACACATAATGCAAGAGACTTGACAGTTTAGTTCTGCCAAGACAGAACAAACTAGTCCTTCATAGTTCCTGCTCCATTTCAAAGTCTATCAGTTGGTTTAGGGCCAGAAGGCTAAAGACAGATGCTGCAACATTATAAGGAATAAGGGACTGTCCAGGTAGTCAGCTGTCTCTACAACTGTTTTAGAAGCTATGTTTAGTGCTTCCTAAATACTCAGGTAATATTTAATTTGTTCTTGGATTTCTGACGGGGTTGAAGACTAGTTATAGTCTCATAAACTTAGGTTGTTTACCATTGAGAGATATGATATAGAGTTGAAAACATAATTTTCAAATGGCTAAAATCAAAACATAATTCAGGTATAGAATCATGAACTCTTTAAGAACGACGGTAGAGTACTTTATGAGACAAATATGATAGACTGGATGTTAATTGAGTATCAAACTCTTATGACATAATTGTTATGTTATACTCTATGTCTGAGAGAAGAGTTTTGGGTTTTTTTTTTCTAATTTGGACAGAAATTAATTAGAACCAATTGGAGATTGGTTCTAATGCTTTGATTCAATCAGGAATCTGTGTGTCTAATCGCTAAAGATCCCTGTTCCCAACTGGTTTATGATCCATCAATAAGCAGCCACTAGGACTCAGTGGGGAGGAAAAAAGGCTACCACAAAGTCATGGGATGCAGATGGACGTAGGAGGTACAGGAGATAAAAGCCAATAAGCCATGTAAGAATTCGGGTTAAGTGGTCACTGGCCACTTCCCCAATTGGGCCTACGGTAGCAGGAGAAGGTTTATGAGTGCCCAGCCTTTAATGTAGCCAAGACATTTTAAAATTATCTGGGGTGGGTGGGTGGATCTGTCTGTCTTTCAATCGCAGATCCAAAGATAGTTCTTCGGTGGGTGCACATGTACAATCTGCAGGGAGCCAAAGTGGTATAGCCTAAACTCACAGCTATACTATACATGCTGGTGTCTGAGCGCTGAGAATTGAAGCAGGTCTTTTGCAATAAGTACTCATATCAAGTAAGTCAACTCTCTAGCCCCTGATCCTTATTTTAAATGACCGCTTAAGCAACAGTCAACAGTCAAATTAATTACAAACTTCATACCAATCCCTGTTTTATGCCCACACATGTTAACAACAGTCAAACTGCTCTTTGAATTAAGAACCTAAGCAAAACTGTTTAATATCTAACCTCAACCTAGAAAACTTGGGGCAAAAAGTGGGAATCTCCACTGCCTGATAATCAGTTTTGCTGCTGGGTTGTTTGTTGTTGTTTTAGAACTGAGTCTTATAGCTGAGGATGACCTTGAACTTTCTG
>JADRCC010330400.1:0-13219 GCA_019843855.1 Hylomyscus alleni | reverse complement strand
ACACACACACACACACACACAACTTTTTCAATGACTTCCCTTGTGTCTGCATCACCATGTATGTTATACAGACAAAAGTAACTTAAAAATCCAAACAAATACAAGAAGTTAACTTCCCTACTCTGTGTCCCTGCCAATTCTGGAGGGCTTTCTCAGTAAGTTATAGATCACTTTCTTCCTCCTGAGTCATTTTCTCTATCAGATGCCAGTTCTCCTCATAATAACTCCACCAGCATGATCTCAGCACTTCTAAAGACTTGGACTCTGGGGTGGCTGGTTGGTTGATATTGTTGTTCTTCCCATGGGGTTGTAAAGCCCTTCAACTCCTTCAGTTCCTTCTCTAACTCTTCTATTAGGGATATCGTGCTAAGTCCAATGGTTGACTGCTAACATACGCCTCTGTATTTGTAAGGCTCTGGCAGGGCCTCTCAGGAGACAGCCATATCAGGCTCCTTTCAGCATGCACCTCTTGGCATCCACAATAGTGTCTGGGTTTGGTAACTGTATATGGGATGAATCCCCAGGTGGGACAGTCTCTGGGTGACCTTTCCTTTAGTCTCTGCTCTACACTTTATCTCCATATTTGGTCCTGTGAGTATTTTGTTTTTCTTCTAAGAAGGACAGATTGAGAAAACATCTTTTCTAATCCTACATCCTATATAGGGCTAATATCCAATATATACAAAGAACTCAAGAAGTTAGACTCCAGAGAATCAAATACCCCTATTAAAAATGGGGTATAGAGCTAAACAAATAATTTTCAATTCAGGAATATCAAATGGCCAAGAAGCACCTAAAAAAATATTTAACATTCTTAGTCATCAGGAAAATGAAAATCAAAACAACCCTAAGATTCTACCTCACACCAGTCAGAATGGCTAAAATCAAAAACTCAGGTGACAGCAGATGATGGTGAGGATGTGGAGGAAGAGAAACACTACTTCATTGCTGGTGGGAATGCAAGCTGGTACAACCCCTCTGGAAATCAGTTTAGTGGTTACTCAGAAAACTAGACATAGTATTACCTGAGGACCCAGCTATATCACTCCTGGGCATATATCCAGAAGATGCTCTAAAATGTAATAAGGACACATGCTCCACTATGTTCATAGTAGTTTTATTTATAATAACCAGGACCTGGAAAGAGCCCAGATGTCCTTCAACAGAGGAATGGATACAGAAAATGTGGTACATTTACACAATAGAGTACTACTCCATTATTAAAAACTATGAATTCATGAAATTCTTAGGCAAGTGGCTAGAACTAGAAAATATCATCTTGAGAGAGGTAACCCAATTGCAAAAGAAAACACATAGTATGCACTCACTGATAAGTAGATATTAGCTCCAAAACTCCAAATAACTAGGATACAATTCACAAAGCACATGAAGTTCAATAAGAAGGATGACCAAAGTGTGGGTGCTTCGGTCCTTCTTAGAAGGAGAACATGTAGATGTTTTTAGGAGTAAAACCAGTTAACCTATTGAAGGTTCTGAACTTTGAGTATTGAACATTCCAAAACACAAGAATCAACACATTCACACTCATGCACCAAAGGCAAACCAGGGAAGGAAACAGATTGTTGAAAGCTGGGAGAAATTTTCCATTTGCCATTTTTATTTCTCATTAGAAGAGTATTTGTAAGGGATAAACCCTTCTTAACACTAAGGAAGTTATTGAAATCAAGAAGTTAGTTCCCAAGTCTTTGATAGAGGATGACCTTTGGTGTGCTCTCATATCTCACTGTCCCTGTTCACATTCAATTCCAAACTTGAGCAGACAACTGACAATAAATAAGCAATTTAGGTTTCATCAGTTTTCTTTTCAAACTCCATATAGCCACCCAATGCAAATATTTGCAAAACCATATTCGTGGCAGTGGTAGACTTGCAGTCATTTTCTTCTTTTTCAGAAGTATGCATCACAATTGCATAACATATGTTTTCCATGAGTGTCTATTTCAATTCCCCACTTTGCAAACTCTAAAATACTTTCCTGCAAGGTCCAGGGAAGTTTTAATGACAGTATCCATTAATTACAAATAGGTGAACTGGTACAGGGTTCCTCTGTTTATTACATAATAGGTAGCTTTTACGATTGTTCTTGGATTTTTTTGAAAAGTGTCCTAGCAGGTGAATTCCAGCACCTGTAATCCTTTGTAACAGCTTCAGCATTGGCCCAAGGATAGTGCCATTCACTCCAAACAGCTCTAGCATTGATTTTGGAATAAAAGGTTCCCTATAGGATTCAAAGATTTTACAGTGACGCAGTAGGAAAGCAATAAGCCTGAACTTTTAGGGATTTGTTTTATAACCTGGAGGTGTCTTAGACATACACACTTGTAATGCTGGTTGATAGACCTAGTTGACATTGAAACAGTCAATTTGTTTTATTGTTTTTCCTTTAGGAGTACAAGCACATCGGCCTTGGAAAACAAGCTTTGTTTCCTATTGTGTCTAATACTTACAGTTTCACATATAAACAAATGTTTCATAATCAAGTATGTCCTGACTTTATACAGTTCCATTTGAATTCAATAGCTTTAACAACCAAAGAACATTAAGATAATAATTATCTGAATAATTGCCAAGAATATTAGTAACAAAGTATTTTAGAAGTATTGTAACCACAAATTTTCTTGAAATGTTTGCTTAAGTCAATATATATTTGATGGTGAAATGCTCTTCAAATTATTTTTACCACATTAAAGGTAAAAATGTTTTAAAACAGATACAAATATAAAAAGAGGAACAATAAGTGTATAAATATTGATATCTCTTTTTAAAAACTCGAGAACAATAATGTAACATTATTATAGTAAAAAAAGTCATAAATTTGATAAAATAAACATAAGCTGTTAATTTATTTTCTCTATATCAAATAATGCCAGTCAGTAAATCCATTAAAATGATTTATGCCATAATATTAAAAAGAAATAATGTTCTTTATGTAGAGTTCTGAGGGAGAAAAAATAGCAATGTTCTTATTCAGCTATGAACTCAGCAAAATAAAAAAAATAAAAAAGGAAACCATATACCAAATACAAGCAGCAAAAATCAACACAAAAAGAAATAAAAAAAAAAAACAAATAAAAACAAAAAACAAAATCCATGCTGAGCAAGAGATCACAAGTGCAGTAGTGGCAAGACTGTGGTAAGTCACCAACAGCCTGTAAGCTTTTCTCTCTTTTCTTTTCGTTTTTCTTTATTCCTTTTTTATAGTCCAGACTTATCCCCCTCCCAGTACACCCTCTGACTTTTCCACATCCTATACCTCCTCCCCTTTCTCCAAGAGGATTCCCCCATTCCCTCACCTAGCTTGTAAACTTTGAACAAAATAGAACTGTTCACTTAATATTCCAAAGCTCCCTGTTTATTTAATGAACTATTGGGGTGTGAGTACACGATGCTGATAAGTATATCAAAGCAAATACATCTCAACACTTTTTATATCACATGAGCATCACCATTAAGATTCAATCGAGTTATGTCTCCCTTTTCATTTCTGATCTTGTTAATTAAGATACTGTCTCTGTGCCCTCTAGATAGTCTGGCTAAGTGTTGATCTATTTTGTTGATTTTCTCAAAGAACCAGTTCCTGGTTTGGTTGATTCTTTGTATATTTCTTTTTGTTTCTATTTGGTTGATTTCAGCCCTGAGTTTGATTACTTCCTGCCTTTGATTCCTCTTGGGTGAATTTTCTTCTTTTTGTTCTAGCACTTTCAGGTGTGCTGTCAAATTGCTGGTGTATGCTCTCTCCAGTTTCTTTTTGTAGGCACTTAAAGCTATGAGTTTTCCTCTTAGGACTGCTTTCATTGTGTCCCACAAGTTTGGGTATGTTGTGGCTTCATTTTCATTAAACTCTAGAAAGTCTTTAATTTCTTTCTTTATTTCTTCCTTGACCAAGTTATCATTGAGGCAGCATGTGTATAGTAGAGGACTGCAAAGTCAATCATCAATGGGAGGAGAGGCCCTTGGCCCTGTGAAGATTCTGTGCCCCAGTGTATGGGAATGCAAGGGCCAATAAGTGGGAGAGGGTGGGGTGGCAAGCATGGGGAGGGGGAGGGAACAGGGGTTTGTTCTTGTTATTTTTGTTTGTTTGTTTGTTTGGAGGGGAAACTGGGGAAGGAGAAATCATATGGCATGTAAATAAAGAAAATAATTAACAAAAAAGATTCAATTGAGGCAAAATAAACTTGGAATGTTAAAAAAATTAGTAGTTTTAAGAAAAAATATTACTGTTTCCCAGTAAATTCAAAGAAGTTTTAGTGAAAATGACCCTCTATAATATCAGAATATTGACAGTAAAAATGTGCTGCTGAGTAAAGAGGCAGGAAAGGAAGGTAATGGTCTAAGCAGATCTTACTGACAGATCTTATCTGTTCATATGGTTTTCAAAAGAGAAGCTGAGCTTTCCTGGGAGGAATTGGATCATGTTGCAGGGATGAAGTGGAGGGTGTACAATGGGATAATCTCTATTTTCTTTATTATGGTTTTCTGACTCTTATTTAATCTGAGAAAATTACCTACCAGTATTGTTTAAAAATTTTTAATGTACCCATGATTTAAATTTTAACAAAGAATAGACATTTTCAGCTTTGAAATTCCAATAAGTTAAAAAAAACATTTTAAAAAGAATTTCCTTTAAGACCTCAGTTCTACCCAAGTGGTTAAAAAAAAATGCCCAGAAGATTTAACTTGGGTTGCTACAATTTGTTTGTTTTGTTTTCTTTTTGTTTGTTTTTGTTTTTTAGAAAATATTGTTTAGTTTTATTGAATATATTATGTATGAAAATATGGTTACTTTTTATTTAAACTTTTGAATCAATAGAGGCAATTGTCATGAATCTGTCTGTGGTCCAAAAAGGGAGAAGAGTCTGAAGAATTTAAAACAGAATGGTGTAGTGCATGATTGACAGAGTAGTGGAAAACGCCCATTGCAAAGAGACACTCCTAGGGGCAGATACTCAGGCAAAAGATGAACTAAACTTGAGGGATAGTGGGATTGTTTTTATTTGAGTTTTATTATTTTTTATTTTATGTCTTAGAGTGTTTCGTCTCCATGTATGTCTGTTTACCACATAGGTGCAATGAATGCAGAGGTCAGAAGAAGGCATTTATCCCCTTGGACCTGAGCCACAGAGGACTGTTAGCTGCCATTAGGCAGCTGGAAATCAGAACCGGGTTCTCTGGAGAGGCAGTCAGTGCTTTGATCTGCCAAGTTCTCTCTCTAGTCCAGATGGAACTTCTTTATGGTTTTCTTTCTACGTGTCAATTGTTCGACTTTGTTCATATAAGTGCATTACTGTAGTCTTATTGTATTTAAATTAACTACTATCTAGGAACACTGGACATCAATAGTTGATATATTCCCACAAATGCATTATTAGTTAGTATTAATATTTAAGTATAATACTTTATGAAATTCATATACTTTGGCAAACTGTCTCATTGCATCTTTTATATAGTTGACTATTTGACTTTCTTTTTAAGAATTTTCAGAGCGTATAATTTACTATAGATGTAGTCTTTATTGATATCTGTGATAAGGCAATTATTTTTTGCATTCTATGGCTTATCTTTTCATATCAAGCAAGTGTGTCTGAAATATTAACCTTATTTCAACCCTTAGAAGTATTACCATGGGTAGAACTGGAAGTAGAAGCACTAGACATTTGAATTTAGTTAGAGGAGCTGAACACAATGAAAGAAGATAATAGAAAGGCCATCAATAGGAGTACAAATTAGTATAGAATTTGGGATATATGGGGAAATTTTTACTCTAGAATTCCTCCATGGCAAAATGAATAAAACAATCCATTTAATATATTTTATTTCATGAGCTGTACCACACGGAAAACTGTATTGGCATTAATTACTAGTGTCTGCCTTCATAGCCACTGTGGTATTTGATATAGTAAAGAATAGGCATGTTCCGTGGCTGTTAATCTCTTCTAAGTTTAAAACTCTGGTCATTAAAACATTTGTTTATTGATTCATAGTCCCATGTCTACTTCTCATCCACTTCTTACCTCAAAGTGCTGGTGCCTAAAAGAATATACAATACATCAGAGGAGCACTGTGCCCTACCAAAAGGAGAGTCTAGGCCTTACTCAGTGGGTGGCAGATATCTTCACTTTTGAACATTTGTTCCAGCCATACTTTTGTGTCTAGCTAAGGCCTAGTTAATTCTTAGTTTATATCCGTTCTTGCTTAATATCCTTGGCCTAAAATTAACTTAATACTTGTCCTCTTTTAGAATGTCACTAGATCCACAGAGTATTCTAATTTAATATCATACAGCAAATCTTATTTGTCTAATGTTAAATACAAGTATTCACCTGAGATGAATGTTTTGAATCCTAAAAAATGTTAATGATATCAGATGAAGAAACAAATTTAAATTATGTTCTATATTAACTCACTTTGAATAGGACTCATAAGTTAAAACTGGACATTTAAGAACTGTTCCATTTTTTTTCCTTGCCATGGGCTTCTATTTCACCATAAATAACACTAACCACATTCAACTCATCTCTAAAGAGCTAAAACACCAGAAAATATGAAGTAAGAATTATGGTGTTACTTGAATCAACTATCTATATTTTAAAATATTGGTTAATAATCTATTGGTGTTCTCTTCCCTGAAGAATATGTTTTCTTCTCTTTTCACATTTCCTGGTTTCTTGTATTTCATGGTATAGTTCAGGATGAATATAGAAATATATGCATATGTACATATTTATGTACCATGATGAATATACATACATAAACAAATATCTATAGAAGTAGCCAACCATTGTAAATGGGACTCCATATGATTATTTTTTAAAGAATAATTAAAGAATATGAGATTAGATAGATATGAGAGTTGTAAAAGGATATTAGATGAGTTGGGGAAAGGGATACAGTAAGATTAATGTATATTTCATGAATTTCTTAAATAATGAATGAAAATAATAACATTTACAAAGAGGACATGTAGAATTCAAATAATTTCAAAAATATAAATGGAGATTATTTATAAATAAACGATGACAAATGTGAAAATTTTGTAGCTCTACTTAAATTTCTTGACAATTTAACATTAAAGTAAGGATGAAAATGCAAAAAATATTAAATTGAATTATTCTAAATTTTAGTGGAATACATTTGATAATGCTACCTTTGAAAACAACTAAACCGAATTTATGTGATTTTTGAGCATAAATACATGCTCAAATCTACAATGGTTGAAGCTTTGTTTGTTTTTATTTGTTGTTGTTGTTTGTTTTTGTTTGTTTGTTTTTGTTTGTTTGTTTTGAGACAGGGTTTCTCTGTGTAGCCCTGGCTGTCCTGGAACTCACTCTGTAGACCAGGCTGGCCTTCAAACTCAGAAATCTGCCTGCCTCTGCCTCCAAAGTGCTGTGATTAAAGGCAAGCACCACCACTGCCCAGCACAGGTTGAAGCTTTAAAATCAAAATCTTGTCAGATTTATAAATTACAGGCAAACATGATGAGGTAACCAGTCCTATATATGTTTCTGTAATGATTCTTAAAGGGAACATTACACATTCAAGGGAATGGATGCTGTTGGGAGTTTAGGTGGATTTCATTTTCTAAGTTGTCACTTTTAGGTAAGAAATCAGAAATCAAAGGAAATTCAAAATTTCTTCCATCCAAACTGAGCTTATCAAAGAAGTTTTGAGGATAGCATTTGCCCTTGCACTCAGTTATAGGCATCAGTATTTGAGAGACAAATAAAAATAAACTAATATTGACAGTTTCAAAGTTGTACATAGTTTAACTTTCAACTTTTTAAATAACACCATTCCTATGATCTACTGTAGTAATTTTGAGGAGCATCGACACTGTACCTTTAAATAATTTAACTCATAAAGTAATAATGTTTCTTATCTACAATGATACAAAATAGAGTTTGCATGAAAAGCTTGTTGTTTTAATTCCTAATGCATTATCAAACTCCAGAAATATGACATTAAAGACAGTGTCATGTGATTGAGCAATGAATCCATTGTTCTCTGAGTAAATAAATGCAATATAAATTCTTAGATATTTTAAAAATACCATTCAATAATTTAATGTTCTATAGCAAATTTTAGTAATTTTTATATTTTAACAAAAGTAAAAATTAATTATTGAACAGCTACAAAGCACAGCAATAACATCAATGTCAGTGTATACTTGATTATTTGTCTTAAGATGTTATCTCTAAATTATACACATGTAATTATGAAAGAACATCAATTTTATTTCTAATTGAACATTCTAATGGTTTGGAAAATTATGATGGTCTCTGAATGCTTCTGTTCCTTTTCCATTGCTGTGATAAAGTACCTTTATCTCACACCTTAAAAAAGGTAAGAAGAAAGTGTTTATTTTATCTCATTATTCAAGGTACAGTCCTTGTTGAGGCAGGTAATCAGTCAAGGCATCAGGAACTTGAAATAACTTGTCACAGCATATCCACAAACAATAAACAGAAACGTAGTGAAAGCCTCTATTCAATTCCCATTCTTTTTTTATTAGATATTTTCTTTATTTACATGTCATATGATTTCTCCTTTCCCAGTTTCCCCTCCAAAAAAACAAAAAACAACAAGAACAAACCCCTGTTGCCTTCCCCCTCCCCCTGCTTGCCACTCCACCCTCTCCCACTTATCAGCCCTGTCATTCCCCTACACTGGGGCACAGAACCTTCACAGGGCCAAGGGCTTCTCCTCCCATTGATGACCAACTTTGCAATCCTCTACTATACACATGCTGCCAGAGCAATCAGTCCCACCATGTGTACTCCTTGGTTGGTGGTTGAGTCCCTGGGAACTTGTTAGATTCCGGTGTGGGTCCCTGACTCACGAAGAAACAGGAGGGAGATCACTGTAAATTAAATGAGGTTTTTATTGCCAGTATACTGGGGTTGTCCTACATTCAGAGCAAAGGCAACGACCAGAAGCAAAAGCACACACACTTTTTATACCTTTCAGTACATAGGTTTACAGCACGAGTTGGTTATCTCTCATTGGTGGAGCCCATTGCCTTTTGTTCTCATTGATTTTTATGCCCCAGGTGAGGGGGAGATACGGATTGCATGTAGGAGGGGTGAGGGGGATCCACTCTCCCAGAGATGTTTCCTGGAACTGGGCATTACTCCCCACATTAGGGCATCTCCTGGGTACTTATGTTTGCTTGGTAAACTCTTCTGAAGCTCTGTCTTTAGGCTTAATGGACATTCCTTGCTCCTTGGTATTTTTATGAGGTGTCCCTATCTGCTCAGTTTTTACAAACTCAGGTGAGAGCAGATGCTGGAGAGGTTGTGGAGAAAGAGGAACACTCCTTCATTGCTGGTGGGATTGCAAGCTGGTAAAACCACTTTGGAAATCAATTTGGTGGTTCAATTCCCATTCTTAATTCTTGCTGTCTAGAGTTCCTGCCCAGGACAGGATCCTACCCAAAATGGAGTTAGATTTTCCCTATATGAAAAATCTAGATAATTGCCCATAGATATGCCCAGAGCTTCCAGGTAATTTTTAGATCCTGTCAAACTGATAGTTAACACTAGTCATCACATTGACAAATTTAATAAGTAAAAAATAAGAAGTAAGCTGAATATTAAACTAACCTGGTACTGATCCTTAATAAAATAATAATGTAACTAAATTACAGAGTAAAGAATAATAGATATTGAAAATATTTTAGCACAGGAAATAAATTCTTAACAAATAAGAAGGACTTGGTATATTCAGTCAATAATTGGTCGATTGAAAACAACCTCAGAAATGTACACATTAATTGGTACTAATTGATCAATTTGTGCTAATTAATTCACACTGATTAACCTACTTAGAAAATAAAGTTAAAACAAGGCTTCACAACAAAGTTAAGACTTCCGCAAAATTGAAAGAACATATAATAGGCCTTGACCCCATCAAGTAAATAGCAAAACCAAAATAAAAAACAATTCAGTTAAAGAAAAAATAGGTTTAGGCATTTCTAAAAGCTTTTTTACAAGTAGCTATAAAGTGTACTTTATGGTGATCCTACCTACTACTAATCAAAGAAATGTAACTCAGAACAACATGATAATATTACCGTACATACATTAGCATGGCACTATGTTGATTTTTGTAAATAAAATCCTTGTACTTTGGTTAATTGTGTTTTTTGATTATTTTGTTGTTTTTGTTGTTGTTGGTCAAAGGGAGGAAGGAGTTAAACAATCAAGCTCCCTCAAAAAAGTAAATAAAAATAATTTTTAATTGTTATCGAGAAGGTAAAATATTGATGAGCTGTTGTAAGGATTTCATATGATTCAAACTTTTTGCTCATTAAAAAAAGTAGTTAACTAAAAAGGATTACAAATTATGCTATCAAAAGTTCCAGCCATGCAAGAGTAAGAGGACTAGGACATCTGCTGAGATTTTGTGTCCTAGAAATGGCAAATTTTCTCACCAAGAAAAACTTGAAATTACGGTTGCTTAAGCAAGACCTAAGCCATGACAACTGTAGCAGATGTTCGATGTGGCTGAGGAAATCTCAAGGGATCCACCCTAGAAAAAATACAGAAAACTAATTACTTCTGAGAAAGAAGGATTTATCTTTCCTAGTGATGAACCATCTAATGGATTAATTTAATACTAAGTAGTCAGTCCTGAAATTATATACATAAAAGCAACACTAAATAGACTCAGTAGGTTGTACACACACACACACACACACACACACACACACACACACACACTTGCCGCAGGCTGGACGGTCTGGGCCTCCCTCAACCCGGGGGAGAAACGGTTCCAGTAAGGTCTACAAGGCGTCGATGGAGAAAAAATAGCAGATATGACACAGGAAGTGCAGGATCTGAATGTATTTCTCAAAATGGCATCAGATTTTTACAGTCATTACAAAAGAGAAAAGAAAATCTGGTAGCTCAGTGGTCAACGTACATCTGAGGCCATCTGAAACACACTGGGTCTAAAACAGTAGCCATCTCCTCTGGACCAGTGCTGCACCCCAGCGGGAGCTCTGGGCTCAGGGGGTTGCAGACCACAGGAGGCTCAAAGCTTGAATCTCATGTCGAATGCCTTCTGCTGCACACTGTCTCACACACACACACACATACACACACACACACACACACACACACACACTGTCTCTGCTCAAGGAAAGTCCTGCCCATCCTTAGTAAACAGCCCACTATGCTAATCTAGGCTAGTAAAGACATGTCCCATTCTTGTTATATCCTAGGAATGGCTCAGTTGGTGTACTTGACTGAGAATGAAGATTCTACTTGACCTTGTGCTAGGATAAGTCTCCCATTCTGTAAACTTCAATACCCTACCCAAAATGACAAAAGAAATTAGTTTGGATGGGTAACATTCTTTATGAAATTCCAAGCCAGGGTTTGGCTAAGATGTTGGAACATTGATAAAGGTCAGAGAGCAATGTCCAATTTTGTCTAGCTATTGGTAAATCATCTTTGTGGACACCTAGCATGTGAGTTTGCAAGGACTTATCTGGGCTACCTCTGAGTTAGGGCATGCCACGAATGAACTCAAAGAGACTGGCTTCCTTTGAAGCTGTATACCTCTGGTCTGTGGCCAAACTTTTGGGCTTGTCACAAGACTTCACTGGAGTGTGCGTGGCACACACTCATACACACAAAGTACATTCTTTTTTTCCCATAATTCACTCTTTTGCTTTATTTATTTTTATTTTTATTTTTTAATTGACTATTTTATTTATTTACATTTCAAATGTTATGCCCTTTTCAGGTTTCCCCTTCAGAAACCCTCTACCCCATCCCACTTCCCCTGCCTCTATGAGGGTGCTCCTTGACCCCCCTCCTCCAGTTCTGCTGGCTCTAGTTGTATCAACTTGACACAAAATCAGCCAGTACAATGGGAAAGCCCATGCCTGGGTTTAATCGTCAGCTGTGACTAAGAACACTATTTCCTTGGGTAAGGTTTTTGCTGCAAGAGAGAGCTGGTGGAGTTGAACTCTATAATGGGATCTCAAGATAAAGGCTTCCAACACTCTAGAAAGCTGACTGGATCTAATAGATTAGCAGATGATGCCAGAAGTCCGCAGAGTCTTGTTTGGTACAAATGCCAACAGGAAGTTTCTGGACTGAGCCTAAGTAGGTGCAGTTCCCCGACTCACAGCTGTGCTCCTGGAGAAGCAGATTATCTCTGTGGCTTTCTCTTTCTGTTCTAATACTGGTAATCATGGATACCCTCAACAGTTAATACCCTTGGCTCATTGTCAACAGAAGGGCCAGTTGGTATAAGCAAGAGCCCAACCCCAGTTCATCTGATGCTACAGCTGTTCACTGGGTTTGCAGCAGAACAGAGGACCCATTCTTTTCTGCTCTAGTCTAGAGTGAGTTTTGCCTGTTGTTCCATGCTCTTTGGGCATAATGTGCACGTGGGACTCACATTCCTCCAGGACCACTAGCTTTGCTGTTACTATTTAGGTCTAGGCCTCCTTATTTGTAAATGTGATTTAAAATCTAAGCCACAAGAATTCTTTATTTATTAATACATTCTTAGAAAATAAGTAGAATTTGGTATATTCAGTCAATAATTGGTTGGTTTAAAGTAACCTCATATTTGTGTGAGTGTGTGTATGTATATACCTTTATAAATATATGTAAATGTATTTACATATATTACTCTACTCAATGATAACTAGGTCAAGGAAGAAATAAAGAAAGAAATTAAAGACTTTCTAGAGTTTAATGAAAATGAAGCCACAACATACCCAAACTTATGGGACACAATGAAAGCAGTCATAAGAGGAAAACTCATAGCTTTAAGTGCCTACAAAAAGAAACTGGAGAGAGCATACACCAGCAATTTGACAGCACACCTGAAAGCTCTAGAACAAAAAGAAGCAAATTCACCCAAGAGGAATCAAAGGCAGGAAATAATCAAACTCAGGGCTGAAATCAACCAAACAGAAACAAAAAGAACTATACAAAGAATCAACCAAACCAGGAGCTGGTTCTTTGAGAAAGTCAACAAAATAGATAAACCCTTAGCCAGACTAACTAGAGGACACAGAGACAGTATCCTAATTAACAAGATCAGAAATGAAAAGGGAGACATAACAACAGACACTGAGGAAATCCAAAAAATCATGAGATACTACTACAAAAGCCTATACTCAACAAAATTGGAAAACTTGGATGAAATGAACAATTTTCTAGACAGATACCAGGTA
>JADRCC010330389.1:3039-20790 GCA_019843855.1 Hylomyscus alleni | reverse complement strand
AGAGGGAGAGGGAGAGGGAGAGGGAGAGGAAGAAAGGAAGGAAGGAAGGAAGGAAGGGTCTGCTGTAATTCCTTTTAGCTTTAGTCATTAATAGTTTAATAATTACCTATAAGTTATATCATATGAGGAAAATTTAAAACTTTTACTATATTTTATGAAATCATGTTTGTAGAAAAATGAATGCAACTGGAAAACAGCAAAATAAATTAAGTTAGCCAGACTCTAAAAGACAAGGATTATGTTTTCTCTCACATGTAGAAGACAGGTTAAATAAAAGATATTAAAGTAGAAGGGAGAGTTTAGGACAAGAAAGAGGACCAAAAAAAGAGATGAAGGAAGACAAGAAAGAGGTAAATATGATCCAAGTACATTATGTACATGTATCACATAGCAAAATGAATCTCATTATTTTATATAATTAATATATGGTAATAAAATTTTAAATTACTTCCCTATGTTCTAAATTTAATTAATATATACAGCCCATGATGCCTCACTCCCATCCTAAGGGACTGCTGGAAAGTAAAGGATGTTGGGTGTGGCTGTTTAATAACCATTGGAGGCCTGCCCTTTTCTTAAGAGAAAGGGAGGAAGAATAGATGGGGGAGGGGAGAGGGAAAGTGTGAGTGGGGCTGGGAAGAGAAATTGGAGAGGAAACTGTAGCATTAGTGCATAAGGTACAATGAACAAACAAGGTGGAGTATATACTAATACAGCACGTACCACATGCTAATAGTACATGTGAAAGCAGGGCTAATGAACTACATTCTCATTTGCATTTGGACCTCTGATCTTTCTAAATCTACTCTTCTCCAGACTGACTTCATTGGTGGCATTATATTTTACTGGCCCAGCTCACAGTTTTCACGTAGCCACTGGGAATAATTTGGTCTGAGACTGATTGTTCTGGGCTTGAGAATACTGTCCAAGTGTTAACAGAAATCTCAGCTATGCAACATCTAGCTTTATAAAAACTAAGTGTGAAAGTTACTAGGCAGGACCAGAGTATTTAAGTAGAAATACCAAGAGAAGGATTTCTGGAAGGTTGTGTACTACATAGATAAAGAGCTACCATGTTGCAGATGATACACATTTTCTGATGACGTATTACTCAACTTGATATGACAGAAGTCAAAGAGACAATCATACCCTCTTTAGAACAAATCTGATCTTGCATAACCAGGTAAGACAACAAGGGTTCTAGGGCAACTACGTAATTTAACATACTGTGCTCCTTTGTTCTTCATCTGTAGGTGTGGCTTCCACACCTATTTACACATTCCTAATTATACTCTCTAAAAAGGCAGCATGCTTATGTGCTGCTTCTTTTCTGGCTACCTGATGACTCTGATGCTATCTGACAAAGTATGTTTTAGTTTGAAAATCTGAGGATTACTTCGGATAGAAAACTGGACCTAAAGTCTTCTATGCTGTACTAACAACCTATAGCTCAAATTTCAAAAATACATATACAATAAATAGATAGATAGACAGATAGATAGATAGATAGATAGATAGATAGATAGATAGACAGACAGACAGAAAGATACATACATACATAAATACATAATACATACATACAACCACATGCATGGTATGACATCCCAGGAACTTTGCAGAGAACTGAGCTTATTTGAAAGGCCATTTACTTCTCAACAAACTGCAATTGTTTTAGCTTCATTTGTCTCATCAGGAGGTCATCTGAAGACTTGGAATCAACCATTACAGAGATGAAGCTGAGACTGAAGAATGCAAGTCCAGTTCTACAATGGGAATGTGAAGCATGACCTAAATACTCTCTGTTTGCATAGATGTTACAGATTTTATTTTGTTTAAATTATCTTGATACCACTTCAGTTCTTTGTAAGGTCTTTTTGAAATTTAAACAAAAATTAGCTTCTTGACATGGTTAACCCACCTTTAAAGCAAATGGTTCAAAGTATGCTTTCGAAAACAGTGGAGAAAGGGGATATATTCACGAGGAAATCTTGGTATTAATGTATTTTTTTTCCCAAGTGGGAAGTATCTTGTACTCTTCCATAAATGTTGAAAGAGAGAATCCTATTATGTTTGTAAAGAATACCAATTTACTATATCTGGTCCTCTTCTGAGACAACTTTCTACAAAGGACACTATTAATGGATCACTGCTTCAATCTGCCTATGATGTCATTATTTCCAAGATCTTAAAAGAGACTATTTTGTTTGGGATGGCTGTAGGTTCCATTTCAGTATTATACAAAAGCACTATTATTCTCTAGGAGCACAATCAAAAACTGTTGTTTTTCACTTCTACAACAGAAACTTTCGAGTGGCACTTTAGATCCAGCCACAGGACATGTGTTTCCCTTTGAGATACTGGCCCTTAGCATTGTGGAAAAATAATTAACACTAGTGTACAAATAGCCACACTTTACATCTTTTTGTAACCTGATTACAAAGCTACTACATTTCTTCACAAAGAATTCTAATTTTTTTTTGTGGATGTTATATATTTTTGAGCCATCCCTTGGGAATTAGTGTTGACATATTCTCTGTAATTACAATTGAAATGAATCTACTATTGCTTTTAAAAAGGATTTTAATTTCACTATGACCAAGGATCCTAAACAGTTTATTTAAAAATAAACTGTTATATGATACTGTTATATGACACATTATGCCTATTTAACTGTTTAACATTATGCCTATATAAACTGTTAAATGATACATTATGCCTATTTTTCATGTCTTTCTCTTTCTCTTCTCAGTCTCATAAGTGTGAGAGTATGTATGCATGGTCACTGTACGAATGCACACAGCCCCTTACTCACTTGCCTCTTGAAACTAGCTATTATGCTGCAGGGCAACTATAGATGCAATGATTAGATATGTTCAAGTACTGTTGCTATTCTCCCACTTTACCAACATGCATTCTCCTGCTATGCAGTATCAGGCTAAACTCTCAGGAGGTTAAAAAAGAAAATCACCAATCTACATGAATCTAAAAGTCAAGGGGAAAGAAAAGTAATTAACTATAGACTAGCTAATATGATCAAAACCCACACTATGATAAATATGTTGAATAGGATGCAGCCAAAATGCCAACTATGCCTATTTATTACAGGTACTATATACCAGGTACATGAAGGATGAGAAGCCAGAAATTCTGGTTTTACCACCACTTACCAGACCATTTATTAAGCCATAAGCAAATGAAATAAATATTTTAAACAAATACCATGAGAGCCATACATAGAAATAAACATGTGTACTTTCAAATTTTATGTAATTATTTACTTGCATACTTTTGCAATAGAACAAGTATGTTGTCTGCCTTTCAACCAAAAGCTGAGCCTAACAAATGTACAGCCATAATAAAATGAAAACCCCCCATCACAAAACCAGTAGCCATATAAGCCTATTAACAGACATTGGTGATCACACCAACATTGTTTAATGTTCTTTGGATAAGAAACTATACAATACAACATAAGGCTGGGATGGAAATGTCCTAGAGCCTAAAGGAAATGTCCAGGGTAAACTGTAATGTGTCTGATACATAGATATAGAATAAACTAGACTAGACTAGACTAGACAGGACTAAACTGGAATAGAATAGAATAGAATAGAATGTTCAAGAAACAGTGATGACATAATAATCATTTAACATAAGGACACTTAAAAGATGGATTTTAGTATTACAGAAGCATACTAGGCTTGTAACAGAGTTCTGTTAAAATTCTTCATAAAAAGAATTAGTGCTGTAGATCAAGGATTAAAACTTAATGACAGCCTTTAGACTTCAAAGTATTGAATAAGCATAGATTTAAAGTCATCACATGTCTCCTTAGAGAATATATCAATGCAAAATCAATTTTTGGTGTATAAAGATGAGATTGTTATCTTTACTGGAATGATGTATACACTGAACTATACTTTCGTGGTAGGAAAGAAGATTCAAGAATTATATTTGTTGGCTTTTTTCCTACATTCCTTTATACCCTAAACACACATTTTCAAGATGGCTGTATAAGTGTCAGGCATAGACCTCAGTGGGAAACAAGCTGTGTCTTGGTAATTAGCCTAGGCTAACATCAATTCTACTCTATTTTGTATGCATTATTAGCAAAGAAATTTGCCCAGTTCAAAAATTCATGGCTGACAACATAAGAAAATATAGCAGATAATTTGTTAAAAGCGTCCTTCCTCCCAACCTCCAAAGAAGGAAAAAGAGGGAGAAAGAGAGAGACTGAGACTGACACAGAGACAGAGATACAGAAAGAAAGGAAAAGGAAAAATTATCCAGCCTTTCATAAGGCTACAATATAGTATGAAAAAAGTATTAAATATTAGTTTCTATTTCTCTAATAATTTTTATCTGAATATTTCTAGACATGTTTCAGACATTAATTCCTATAATATGTTATGTCAATGAAGGTATTTTATAAAAAAGATAACAAGCTAGATATGAGTAAGATATTCTAGATCCACGCTGCTACTCTCAGACTAGGTGAACAAGGGAGAAGCCATCCATTAACCACTGGCAGCCGTGTGGGCCCAACTTAGGAGTTCTGTCATCTTTTCTCAAACTGCATGGAGCCGTTATGGATGTCATATCTCTCCTAATAGATCATAAGCTCCATGAGGGTAACATTATAAGTGCATATTTTCATATTAGCTAGTACAGTGTATTGTTCCCAACAAGCATTGCATTTAAGACAATTAAATGTAGCACGATATATTCTAGGCATTAGTTTCAGCTCTGAATGTTACATAAACCTACATTGCTACTTAGAGCAAGTCTGAACCAAGAAAGGCATGCTTGCAAATATTAGCAGTAGTCTAACTGCAAAGCAGATGGGCATCATTTCAAAGGCAGCCAGCATCTGGTTAACAATGTCTCATTTTTAATATATATATATTAAAGATTATATATATTATATATGATTGTAATTTCTAAAAATAACTTTCATGGTCTACTCACATCAACACAGTAAAGAACTCAGTACCATCTCTTTGTCCTCCATGAAGAGTATAGGTTAAGTGACAAAGTCACCGAGTCTAGGGTACTTTAAACTCCTCAACTCTTGCCATTTCCCTCTCAACTATACATTAAACACAATATATATCCAAGTAAACAGAAAGATGCACACGCTTTTCATATATACATTTTTAACTTCTTGAAACAGTAACAGAATAAGTGTAGCCTTTTCATATCAACTCACTTCAGGCTGGTACTTACTGAGTTCATTTGCTTTTCCCATCCAAAGACCCAAGGCTATTCCGTTTATTGATAGAACTCCAAAAGTTTTTGTTGACCAATTGTACCAGTTCTTAGACGGCCTTGTTTTAGAGCTTGCCTCTTCTGGGAGCACTCACCAAGAGAACTCTGCTATCGGAGACAGGGGTGTGCTGTTTCAGAGAGCTTCGCCAGGGAGATACCATTACAGTGGATAATGGAGGGAAGCCATTTGTAATATCATTTGATCAGGAGGAGCTGACCTACTTGTTAGGCAGGAGGTTTGCAAAAGCAGCCGGACAAGCAAGGGAGGCGCTAGCTCTTTCTACAGCCGTCTAGTTTCAATCTTAGATTATGCAAGAGATAGCTCACTGATGACACACATACAAGCACACTCACACAGAAAACAGTCATGTTCTCTGTCATTCACACACACAAATGAGGTCAGCTGTATAGTAATCCTGTCCTCTGCTAACGTTCTTATGAGAGACTTCCATTGTTTCCAGCAGGAGCCTGGCATTGAGTCCAAGAAATCAGCAGATTATAGTTACAAATTTCAGTGTCAGGCTGTAAAACAAAAAGGAAGTCAATAGGTATAGGCTCAGCATCTGGACCTCATATTCTACATATATTATAAGGGATAAATAGTTCTCTTTCAAAATGACTTCTTAAGGCTCTAAATATATGCAGCGCAATACTTCATTATTTATTGTATATGCTGTATGAGCTAATGCCAAGAAATTGTTAATGATTGTCTGATGTGTATTTATATTCTCACACTAGTGCATCATTACAGGCTTTAGCTTTTTGTTGCCAGTACCAGCATACCTAAGACAAAGTAGGATGCATAAAGTACCAAGTCAGAGATATTTTTAAGCATGGAAGACCAGAAATAATTAACACTAAAAGATACCTCAACGGAATAGGTGGGGAAAATAATAGGAAAGCAGAATCCAGAAAAAAAAAAAAAAAACATTTTCGGGTTCTGAAATAGAAAATGTAATATCCTTGGAAACATTCACATGGAACAAATTCGATGCAGACTAATAGCCCTCGGGAGCAGGGCGTGGTGAGCCAATGTCTTGGGTCTCCAGCATTCTAGCTGTTCCCTCTTACCATGCATAGATTAGAATTATCCGCCACAGTGAAACATCAACACATTTTCTTGAATTTAAGCTCAGAATTTCAATTGCTGCATTTCCTAGGGCTTTTTGGATTAGCATTGAGATGCCTCAGTGCTGCTTTGCAACCTGTGACTCATAGCTCATTAGCTTAGCTCCTTGTTGTGTCTCTAGTTTCCCTGCACCCACAATGCCTCTCTGTAATGGAGATGTCCATGCATGTCTGCAGAGGGCCACTGAGACCTGGTCTTTTTTCTAAACCAAGAACTTAGATCAACTTGGAACAGTTTATATTTCAGCCAAAAGTGATTTCCTACAAGATCTGGCAGTTAAGCACTTTGAGCTAGCATAAATTATAGCAACTTTGCCCCGGCTTTGTCTTTTAATCAAAGTTTAAATAGCCACAATTTTAAAAGGCTGAGCATGTGTTTCAAAATCTTATTTGAAAGAAATTAGGAAATATGAAATAGTATCTATTTTTTTAAAAAAGGTTACGGCTGGAGAGAGGCTCAGTAGTTAAGCAGACTTGTTCTTGTAGAGGACTGTGGTTCAGTGCCCAGTACTTACATGGTATTTCACAACCAGTCATAAGTCCAGTTCAAGGAGATCCAGCATAAAAACACAGATACAAATAAAATAAATCTAAACTGAGAAATTTAAAAAAATGTTTTCTTAAAATACTAGAGGAAGAATGGGAGGTGACAAGACCTAACTTTCATCTATCCCACTTCAAAAATAGTTAAATATAAACATCTACTTGGTCACAGCCCTGGTTAAAAATTCCCCATCGTTGTTGTCTCCCCACCCCCCACCAACTCCACCCCCCAATGACAAGTGTTTTACTTTGAAAAAAAAAAGAAGAACTGGTCAAGCTTGGCATAGTGGTGCACTCATGTAAACCCAGCACTTGAAAATCAGGAGTAACAAGAGTTCAAGACCAGTCAACAAACATCACATGAGACCTTGTCTCAAAAATACAAAACTAACAAAAATAAAGAAAACGATGGATTTTAAAAAAGGATCATAAACCACACAAAGTAACTGTTTAGAAACAAAAAGTCTAATCTGAACAATAACTTCACAATTGGTAACGCCGGGCTCTCTATAGTCTTCTTAGGACTTACACATTGTCAGATCAAATGAACTCTTTAATCTCCTTGCTCCTCCTCATTCTCTTACTTGGTCCCAGCAGCCACTATCTGCTTACAGATGAGGTGACTTGTGATTGGTTCCTGTAAGAGCAGATCCTTACTGTGGCACACAGTCAGCTTTGCTTCACCAGTGTTCACACAAGTACGAAAGAGGAGACAGCTGTATACTTTTTTTATGGCTCCAGCAAACCCCCAAACTGAGGTCAACAGGCTGTAACACTTATCTCAAAGGAAAAACAAATCGGTTTTGGTGAGCAAAATTGCAGATGGAACAGAAGCAGAGTTTGGTTGGTGAGAAGAAAATGAGTTAGGCCTGAGGATGAACCAGTGAGGAGTTTCCAAATTTGTCCTGTGGAACATCAAGTATGGCTTAGAATGAATCATGACAAATATACTGTGGATAAGGAGAAAGAATCTGGTCTGGTTTCTCACAATAAATATACACAGATATATGTAATGATGTTCACCTTAGGATATCCTAGCTCCTTTGAAAGGGTTCCTAGCAACTTCTCTATGGTGTATCAGTCAAAATATTATCTAACAACCATTAGCTTGGCTGAAGGTCTTGAGCAGCTTACCTAGAAATGCCCATTACCTTTTTATTCCTAGCTTAATAAGGATCTTAAGTTATAAGGATGTATATACAGGGAAAGAAAAGAATCTTAAACCATTGCCTTTAAGAGGAAAACACATCAGTTAGTGCTTTATCTTTGTTAATCTGAGGTTGACATCATTTCACAAAAACTTGGGACAAAGCCAAACTGAGTACCCTTTGAGGAAATGAATATCATGACTTTACTACTAAAAGCCCCTAAGCACCTTATCTGTTTACACTCTCATTTATTTACCAAACCTTTATCGGTTCTGTATTTCACAGGTATCATGCTAGGTGACACGCATAAATAAATAAGTACATAGCTCTAAGTAAGGTTGGAAAGCTCAATCAGTGGCTACATGTTATCTTTAAACGCATACCAAATGTATAGACAACAATGTAACTTCCAAGCAAATAATGGCATACAAATATTAGATGTTATTCTCAAAACCACAGTTGACATTTACACCTCCATCCATGCCACCAACCTTCCCATGCCTATAGTATGGCATTGGATATAGGGAGAATACAGAGATGGATCATGACCAGTTCTTGTCTTCATGGAAGGTAGACAGTAGGTATACAATATGATGCAATCCAGGTAGTAAAAAGATGCTTCAGAAGGAAGAAAGAACCAGAAATGCTAATGTTCTCAAAGGAGTCAAGAAAATGAATAGGGTATGACTAGTGTGTAAGAGCTGAGCAGATTTTGAAAAATAGGAATCAACATATTATAAAAAGATATTATTCAATAATCATTCTAACAAATGAGTAGTCTCAGCACTTTATCTTATTTTTTTCTCTGCTTTGGGTACTTGTTTCTACTGAACTGAATGATATTGGTATTGTATGAGAAAGAAGAGAAGTAAAAACTGTAGAAAACAGTATTTGAAAGTCTAAGAGCTAGGACTGTTTCCAGATCAGCTACAAAAAAGAAAACAGTAGAGTCATATATATATGACATATATATATGACTATATATGTATATGTAACATATATATATGATTATTCTACAATGCTTAGGAAATCATTAAATATTCAGAGATCTATTAATTCATTGAGACTTCCACCATGTCTGTTCTATGCCATATATATATATATATATATATATATATATATGAACAGAGTACACTTCTAGGAAAACGTTCCTAACATAATAGGTGTTCTTTTGTTTTACCATTAAAAACTAAATAGTGTCATTTTATGTGGCTTTCATTGGGACATAGGTGTTCAGTTAGTAGGTCTTTTTACAACTCTTAAAGAATTCTAAGGAGAGAAAACAGATTCATTGCAGGTCTTAGTTCTTGATTATTCTACAATGCTTAGGAAATCATTAAATATTCACAGATCTATTAATTCATTGAGACTTCCACCATGTCTGATCTATGCCAAAGTACACAGTGGCCGGGCGGTGGTGGCGCACGCCTTTAATCCCAGCACTTGGGAGGCAGAGGCAGGCGTATCTCTGAGTTCGAGGCCATCCTGGTCTACAGAGTGAGTTCCAGAACAGCTAGGGCAGAACAGCTAGGGCTATACAGAGAAACCCTGTCTCGAAAAACCAAAAACAACAACAACAACAACAAAGTACACAGTGGATACCTGGGAAGGACAGAAGAAAATGGCTAGCTAATACTGCCTAGATGAACAAGGAACAGCACTATCCCCTTGAGGATCCTTGAAAGGACAGTCATGACAGTTGAGTTCAAAGATAAAAACAGATTGTTACTGAAGGACAGGACTGAAGAAAGAAGCTTCACAGAGGAAGTGTATTTGAATTAAATTAGGGAGAATAACCAGATCATAGGAAAGGCAAGTTTCAGGCACAAAGAACTATATGTGTTAATGTCCAGAGGTGATCAGAGAAAGAAGGGGAAATAGAAAGTACGGAGAGACAAATTAAGAAAGGCCTTTATGTGCCTTTCTATTTGGTTTGGCCTCTTTCTGCTTACACAAGGACATTTCACGTAGTAGAATGGCACAATTAAGTTGTATTTTAGAACTAATACACAGGTGCCAATGCGGTGATTTCCAACTGAAAATAAGACTGCTTAAAAAATTTTTCAGGTAGTAAAAAAACAGAATAATGGAGTAGGATCAAGGGATAGGAAGCACATGTAATACAGAAAAAGGAAGGCAGGAGACAGATTTCAGGCAAGATGGCACCTATTTTGGAAATTAAACTGAATTTTGTATGAGGCTAACACATGCGATTATACTAGTGTTCCTCTGTATAGCAGTCACTGGGCTATCGGATCTAAGTGTACTCTTAAGAATAAGAAATTATCCTCACATTTTGGGCCAGTAGGATATCTCTTTTAATGAGTTTTTTAAAATGCATCTAAAATTGTAAACAGGCTTTTCTGAGAAAGACAAAACACAAACATCTCAAATATACAATTATAGAAGGCCCAAAACAGTGACACACTGGAAATCTCAGTAAAGTGAATCTAGAAATGTCTATGGGGAAGCAAGACAAGTGGTTAAATGTTTAAAATTTTGCTCTTGAAATCACAAGTAAGAAAATGTAGAAGCAAAGACCGTAAGGACTGCAGTTCATACATGGTAGAAACATATATATCTTTTGTTGCCTGTCTTCTCATTAGAGATAACATTTGAACAATAACCACAATGGAAGCAGTTA
Source organism: Hylomyscus alleni (assembly GCA_019843855.1). Taxonomy (NCBI): domain Eukaryota; kingdom Metazoa; phylum Chordata; class Mammalia; order Rodentia; family Muridae; genus Hylomyscus; species Hylomyscus alleni. The sequence goes on along the minus strand of JADRCC010330389.1, from coordinate 10,062 downwards.
TGACACATTGGTTTGGCTTGTGGAATTATTCCAAGAACAACTGGACATATGAGCTCAAGATTTTAACTTGGAGGACATCACTAGGAAGAAACTACCCAGAAAGAACATAGAGTAATAGAAAAAAGAAGACCTCTGGGGAACACCAATGTTGCAGATCTGGAACAGGGAGAGGAGCCAGGGATCATAAAGGCCAGAGAGGTGAATTGTATGAGGTCAAGTAAATTAAGATGAGAATGCTTCAAGCCAAATGTGTTGATCATGATGCAAAGTTACAGATAGGCCAGAAATGTTCCTTTTTATCCCCTAGCCTTTCTGCAAAGTCAACCTAGCTTGCTTTCTTGATATTTTCACATTAAGAGCAAAATGTCCAACTGCTACTACAAGTCTCTGGATACACTTAGATATGTTTTAGGAATTCTAACACCTTGCAGTCTGTTACTGGAACAACATGGGAGACAGAACAGATTACACATCAAGGAGCATTCTTCTTGGTTGTGGCTGTTACCACTGTGGCTATTAATACTCTGTCCTGTTCTGAAGAACACTATAATGATGTCACACTGGTTGCAGCTCTGTATTATGTTGGGCATTGTGTAATATACACAGTCGGTTTCAGATAACAGATGAACCATTGCTCACCTTTAGATATATTTTCCACAGGAAGGAATAATTTCTGTTCAAGTTGTTCCCATTTGGTAACTGTAGTACCATAAAACTTTTTCATGTGAAAATGCAAATATCCATTCTGGCCTACATCCCTTTAGTCTATACCATTGGTAGTGATCTGTACATTGCTTGGCTCCTCTGTAGCTATATCTTTATATGAAAGATGGGACTGCTCATCAGAAACTGCTCATCAGAATCAGTAAGAATATAGTATTATACATGTAGATTGTGCATCAAAATAATCAAAGATGTCATACTAATAAGATATTTATCATTACTGCTGCATAATTCACAATCTATAAATGCAGCTATCATTATTCATGGAGATCCTATCATATCCTAGGTATTCTGCTTAAAAGTTACTCATATAAGTTTAAATAACTTGTATCTATGAGGCTTTAGTATTATATCTATCTGAAAGATGAAGAAATCAATCATTGACATTCAGAAACATTAAGTCATCTGTCCAAAGCCATATATCTAGTAAACTCAAGATGAAGACTTTACAACTCCATGTCTGTGACTCTGAAGCCTATGTTCTGGTTTTTATTTTGTCTTTTCTCTTGCACACACTGGGGGATCAGCCCAGGGGTTCATAAATACTAGGCAAGCACCCTACCATCAAGCTATGTCTCAGGTCTCTATGTTCTTATATATACCTCTTCAGCCCCACAAAGCTTCAAAGGTTCAGTTAGTCTCAGCTAATCACTCTCTTTGCTTGCTCATGAATGTCTTTATAGTTTCAAAGTAAGCAAACTGTGCTGCCACTGTGGAATTTGAGACCAAACCTTGGAGAAGAGCAAATGCTCCATCCATAAAGGCGACCTTCAATATTAGAGGGGGCAGGAGTTTCTCCCATATTCCCTCCTCCCTTACTTTCTTTAACAGAAAATGAAGGTACCGCCATTGAAGGCCTGACAGATTTCTAAGAAGCACTTAGATCATTATGTCACATGCTCATGGACAAGAAACACTGATGAGGTGGCAAGTCACACATGCCCTGGTGGAGCAGGGATTGAGAAAACTAAAGGGTAGTCATGTTTTTCAATTGTCTTCTTGAGTAGACATAACACTGACAGCTGGCTTTTGGTTAAGCTAAAATAAAAGATTCAAAAATGAATCAAGTAAGTCCAATGAACCTCAGGCTTTGGCTGTAAAGGCTTTGGCTCCACACCATTGCTCTGCTGTCTGGGAGTTCTCTCCCTTTGATGGTACCTTTCAAAGGCAACGAAAAATAATAATAGGATCTATCACTTGTAGGTTTACTATTGGCAGACACTGAACTGTTTTCTTAAAGTATCACATTTCATTTTATAGATAAAGACCCTGACTATTAGGAGGGCTTATTACTCAAACAAGGTTACACAGTTAAAGTGGCTAAACAAGGATTCAAATACCGGTCTTACTATGTTTATCCTCCTAATGGCTTTTTCATTAAAAAAACTATTATAAGGATTTCCAAAGGTATAAAATAACACATAAGTTCTGGAGAGTTGATATTATTACTAAGCAATTGTTGTTAAATTGATGCAAATCCAGGATTAAAAGTTCAGTTCTTCATGTACACTGTACAAATTGCCTATCGTGAGTTTCAAGTATCAACAATGAAATATCAAATGTAAAATTGCCAGGCTGTTTCTCAAATGCTATCTTCAAAAGGAGGTGGCAACTTAACCTTGATTAAGTACAATGATCTCATTAATGCCTGTAGCTCTTTCTCTACCTTGTGCCCAGTGACAGAGAACTCTATTACACAATCGTCTGAAAAGATGGCACAGCCCAGTGTTGAGCAAGATGTCTCTGAGAAAGTTTATTTTGGCAAGTGGTTTCCTCAAACCCTTTCTGGACCTTTAAGCATTTTACAACCTGAAGACCACTGGATGACACAATAAAGATACCTTTGATGCCAACCTTCAAGATAGTTGCCTTTTATGATAGTTTCATGCACACAAAAAAGTAACTCAATGGCACAGATATGTGTCTTTTACTCATCTGGATCTTTCTCTGTCTCTGACACTGTGTAGAGCCTATAGAAGGATCCTCTGAATTCTAAGACGAGGAAGAGGAAGAGACTGGATCTGTGCTGACAACATGCCTCTGCCTACTTTTTCCTTTTAGTTCCTTAATTGGGTCACAGAAGTAGTTCGTCTAGGCCTAGTCTTCTGCCAGTAGGAATGTTTAAAAGGTACTATGATGGAACTTACTCTGTCCAAGACATTTTCAACTTGATGATGGAGTCAGGAGATTGACTGATGCTCCTGAATGAAGACATGCCACATAGACATTACTTCCCACCCACTTGTGCTCCACACTGTTATCAAGTGATAGTACAGACATTGACACTCACTTGTGCCCAGAAAGACTCCAGTGGAGGAAGCCATCCACAAACAAGATTACTGTGGGCTGTTCTCATGTTTGTAAATCTTTAGATCCCAGTTCATATTCCTCTGGCTCATTTCTGGGCCTCTGCTTCTTCCGACTCTCTTAGAACTGCAGTCTATCTGGAGTGTAAGAAACTTCCATCAGCTTATCTTTACCTACGCCTACAGAGAAACCTCCTCTGGGGACTTGTTAGTAACAGCTGTTGAAATTTCAGTGGGGTCTACATATGTGTGGGCACACTCACAGTAGAAACATATTTTATCATCCAACGATCTCATTAACCTTTTCTTTCCCTTTCTTCCTCTCTTTAATGAAGCAGAGGTTGACGTTATTAGAATGCATTTTTAGCATACACTTTAAACACAGGCGTTAATTGAAAGAGTATTACACAGAGTACCCATACACCTTAGTGTGGGTACAGGTTTCTCAAAGGGAGAATTGCTTTCTATCCCTCTGTAGAATGATGTGTTCCAGGTCAACAGAGTATTAATATATGTGGGTAGATGTGATGTGCCTAAGTGGAGCATATCTGCCCCTTTCCATGTGTATAACCAACAACAATTTTATATCATAAACATAAAACCATAAATGTTCTATTCTTCACGGCACAGCATTAAGGAAATCAATTTTTCCCTTACCCTCTTCTGAGGAAAAGAGATAACAAGTTACGGCATGACTTTCTACAAATAATCACACCATGCAAAGCTCACCACTGTTTCATGGAATTGGTTAATGTTCTCTTAGACTATACACCATGGAGAAAGTGTGTAACTACAAAAATGTTAGTTTGTGAATGCATGTAAGACTTTATGAACAATACGTCTGAAGTTGAATGTGAGGGTGGGTTGCTATTAGTACTTGTGAATCAATGTGGACAGATGGGAGTTACTGTGCTTCTAGTGGGGAGAGAGTGTAAGTCAGTGCCAATGTGAAGATGCCTATTGTCAATGTACCTATGGAAGAAGCTGAGAGTGTGAAGTTTACAAGAGAGTATGGGACTGCTCAGGCATATGGGTCAAAATGAGTAAGTGTATCTATCAAACAGTGTTAGTGAGAATGTGGTAGGGTGAATACATGAATAACTGGCATGTATGGTGTTAGCAACCACCTGCATGAGTACACGTATGTATCTATGTGAACTGACTATTCCAATATAAATTATGCATGCATTGTGGAACACACTGGTAAAATGCATACTAGTGACTATGAACACAGCACATGTTACTATACGATATATGTAACAGTATGAGGGTGTATCCATATGAGACTAGGAAAGTGGAAATGTGTGTAACGACTTGTATGTGGTAAGTATAACAGTGTTTGTGAAATGATATGAATAGGGGTTGTTATGTAAGAGGGTGTTCATGGAAGAGTGTACAAGAGAGTTATTACGTGTTTAAATGAATGTGTGAGGATGTGTAATTTGCAATGTGTAGTTCTGAAAGTGAGAATGCATATTTGAAAATGCATGAGTATAAATACATGGCTATGCCTTAAGCGTGTCTGTATTTATGAACTTTGTATGAGTAATGAATGAGAATATATATCTGCCAATGTGCATCTTTGTGTACATGTCTATACCTAAGTGATGGTGTAAAAGGGGAAATGAAGACAGCAGGTGAACATGGCTGTATTTATGAAAAGAAATGTATGTATAACTATATTTCAGGTTGTGTGTCTGAAGGCATAGTATTGAATGTGATGATTAGATGCCAGGGTGAAAAGAAAGTTCTTGAGTGTGGATATGGGTCAAACTATCTGCCTCCATGTCTAAGTGTGAGTCTCTGGGAATATGATGTGCATGCGAGTGAAAGCAGATCTGTCAGCAGGATAGATCAGGAAAGTGTAATAGTTCAAAAGTATACAAGGATGAGTGGGTGAGATACTGTCTATATTGCTGTCCTCTTTATATCCGAATAGGGTGAGGATGTGTGCATACCTCTGTGTCCCTCAGTTGTGTGTGACTGTGAGGAAAAATGATCATATCAGTGCAAACATGCCAGAAAATATAAAACTGGTGTGTTGTATATGGCTATGACTATGAAAAAGAAGTTTGAGTTGGACAAGGGGAAAGGTAGGGTATGTCTGGGCACAAAGTGTTTGATTTATATAGATGCATTAGTGAGTGTACTGGCTAGTTTTGTGTGTCAACTTGATACAGGCTGGAGTTATCACAATGAAGGGAGCTTCAGTTGGGGAAGTGCCTCCATGAGGTCCAGCTGTGGAGCATTTTCTCAATTAGTGATCAAGGGGGTAGGGCCCCTTGTGGATGGTGCCATCCTGGGCTGGAAGTTTCGGGTTCTATAAGAGAGCAGGCTGAGCAAGCCAGGAGAAGCAAGCCAGCAAGGAACATCTCTCCATGGCCTCTGCATCAGCTCCTGCTTGAGTTCCAGTCCTGACTTCCTCTGGTGATCAACAGCCATGTGGAAGTGTAAGCTGAATAAACCCTTTCCTCCCCAACTTGCTTCTTGGTCATGATGTTTGTGCAGGAATAGAAACCCTGTCTAAGACAGTGGGTAAGAGTATATATTATTATATTACTTACCTATATAATGTAAGTAAATATAAATGTGTGTGAAAATATTGAGGAATACAAAGACATGAGTAGATGGGAACATTCAAGTGGGGGTAAGGTGTATGTGTATCATAATGAAAATTTGAATTTATGAATATATCTATTCAGATGTGTGTAATGGGTTTGTAAATATGATTATATATGAGAGAGAGGGGTAAGAATGATAAGTTAGGGGGAATCTGGGAAGGGACATGACTCAGTGAATACTGAATAACATTGAAGGCTAGGAACCTCTCCAGAAAATGTTTTTCCTCCCCAGACAGACATGTTGTTCCAGTTCTAGTTACTGAGACCCTCCCAACCTCTACAATGGAAATGAAAAACAATGCTTATAGATTCAAAAAGAGAAGTAGGAACTAGTTACAAAAAAAAAAAAAAAACCTCCTTTGCAAAGTGCCTAGCTCAGTGTCAGTTAACAGTAGATAATAAATAAAAATGCTTATCGTAGCTGGCATAGAAATCCCAGGAGAGATCCCCAGGCACACTTATTATTATCAGTTCTAGTTACCTTCTGTCAGCCAGTCTATAGAGGATTCTGGACCAGACCATTTCTAGAAAGCCGAATGCATCCGTCTCGGCCAGGCTGTAATTTCATACCTTCCATTCCATGGCTGATACTCTGGTGCTTCTCTTTCATGAGAGCGCATCACACAAACTCCTGCCGCTGAGATAAAGTTCTACCATCTTCTAGGCCCAAGGAGTGCTCAGAGTCAAAGAGAAATGGCTTGCATAGTCTTTGCTTGTTTGTCTACTTGAAATTCTCTGGGGGTGGGAATGTTGACTTGGGAAACAGGATAAATACCTAAGCAGCTGACAAAGAGACAGACATTGGAACAGGGAGAGAGACTTAGAAACATCAAATCCTAACTAGCCTTCTAGGCTGCGGGGTGTTAGTATAGAAGAGCAGGTAGAGAAGGCAACAGAGGAAGCTACTGTGATAGCTTGTGGGGCAGACAGAGAGAAGGGCAGACAACAGGCACACAGAGGAAAAGAGACATGCCTCATGTGCAAAGCTACTTGGAAGGGACAGTAGAGACCTGTAAGACTAAAGACCTGCCCTTGGTTATCTAGTTTCTCTGCTCAGAGAAATACTCCGGGAACTCCTTAAGGAATGCTTTATGATGAAAGGAAAGCAATGCATGCTACAGACTCATGCTAGAGAGCTAAGGGAGGGTGTCTGCCTTTGTTGCCTGGTTAGGTGGGAAGGTAGAGGGAGGGTTCCGCCAAATTATAGTCCCAGAAGCAAGGAAGAGTGGGTTGGGTACACTTGACTATGAAGACCAAATTAAGATCATGGGGCAGTGGAAACCTCAGAATCTGATTGGAGGATGGGGCAGGGGAAACCGCAGGATCTGATTGGAGGATGGGGCAGTGGAAACTGCAGGATCTGATTGGAGGAT
>JADRCC010330380.1:0-18605 GCA_019843855.1 Hylomyscus alleni | reverse complement strand
CTGAAGGCATCAGGCTTTTCATCTCGTGAAGCACAGAAGAGACACCAACTCGAGCATACATGGCTCCCTAAAATCCTGTTATCTTCCCTGTATAACAGAACACCCTGGATTGCTAGCTCAACACACAGCCACAGGTCTTAGCCTCCCCGCAACTGGACCAGAACATGCAACTGAACCACGGGAAAGGAAATGTAGATGGTGTGATCCGTTAGAGAAACTTTAAAGATGAAGTTGCTTGCTTTCAAATTCTTCCTCCCTCCTGGGACATGGTACCTGTTCATGAATACATGTAAGAGCCAAAACACAAGTTGCTGGATGAAGAAGGCCATGCTACGAAGACATGAAGCAAAGATGGTTGCCAAGTTTGACCTGGCACATGAAAGAAAAATATTCTGTATTACCTGGGTCCCCCTGCTGTATCTCTCTCTACCACAGCTAGTCTCTGGACTATCACAGACTAAGCAGTCGATACACCAGTGCTGTAAAGTGAACAATGGACAGATCACAGCACCAACTGACTAGTAAACACTGCTAGACAAAACACAGAAGCAATGGGAGAGGAACCCTGAGCTTTCATATCTGGATATTATCCAAGTTTGAAAAGCCAATAAATGTTGCCATGACTATATCAAAATTATAGAAGTAAATATCAAAACATATAATGATTTGAAGCTGTTTCAAGGGAGTGAGACACAGAGCTGGAAGGTATTTCTTAGTGCCCGTGCACTAAGAACCATTTACAGATTTTTTTTTATAAAAATAAATTTAACATATAAAAAACATGCTGTGTTCCAAATGATTGTTTCATCTAAAGAAAAATACTTCCTAATGTTGCCTTCCTGACTCGGTTCTGTAGTTCTAGGCCTGGGACTGTAAGTTAAAGTGTCTATGTCTATCCGTGATTGGTATCATTTTTGAAGCAAGGTCTCACTATGTAGCCCAGGCTAGTCTCAAATTTGTGAGGATTACTGAGGCAGGAGTGCAAGGCTAGCCCAGGCTACTTGAGTACCTGGCCATCCTGGTGTACAGGGTATAAGATCTTGTCTCAAAACAAAACTCAGCTCCTTCCTTCCTTCCTTCCTTCCTTCCTTCCTTCCTTCCTTCCTTCCTTCCTTCCTTCCTTCCTTCCTTCCTCCCTTCCTCCCTCCCTCCCTCGCTCCCTCCCTCCCTCCCTTCTTTTCTTCTCTCTTCACTAATTTATTCTTATTTCTATATTTCTGAGTTTGTTCCAAAATCTTTCCAACAATCCATCACCAAAGCAAATGTGATTTCCTGGTTCTACTTTAACCGCTGCTACCCAGGAGACACTAACTGACAGCAACTCTGTTTCCATTCTGCTCCCTAAATGAATCCTTCTCCTCTCACCTAGGACGGGGAGCAAACGGCTGCTCCCAGCCGAGCCATTCACCTCTGATATGGCCCCCTTCACATATGCCCTGCTGTCTGCTGCACATACCCAGTGTACTGACTTTGCTCATGCGCAAACATGTCCTAACCTACTCCACGACTCATCACCATCTCCAGAGAAAGGTTCCACCAACCTATCCCGCCTTTAGGACCTATCAGAGTCACTTCCTTTATTGCTTGTAGAACTTGAGCCTTCAACATACTCTGGTCCATACCACCCTCCACTGACTCCCCGTATCCTTTACTATTTCTAGTGCCTCCCTCAGTGCCTGGCTCTTAGAAGGCAGTCAACCTATACCAGTTGAATAAATAAATAAATAAATAAATAAATAAATAAATAAATAAATATTATGTTCTGATTATAACCCACTGTTTAGTCCCTCCCTAAAATCTCCCATTTCCTGGAGATCTCTACAGATCTTTAGCTTCCTTATCTGTAAAATATGGGTGATAATAATAGTAATTTCATTAAAGTTTGCGTTAAATAAAATGTTTTATAAAACCATATAGCACAGTGCAGTGAATTTTACATTCTCTATTCAGAAGGAAAACAAAAGGAGGAAGAGGAGGGGAGGATTATAGAGATGGGGAGGAGGGGGAGGAGGGGGAGGAGGGAGAGGAGGGGGAGGAGGGGGAGGAGGGGGAGGAGGGAGGAAATGAAAGGGGAAGGAGGGGGAAAGAGTTACACAGTTACAGAATTTAATTAACTTAGTTTGGAATGTGGAAAGATGGGACCATTAAACACATAACTTCACAAAAATGATTTTTTTTCCACGTTAGGGATTACACTTTATAGACCCTATGATATATATTACTTTGACAAGAAGTAAAATTTCAAATTTTGCAACCAATTGTTTCAGACAACTCAGAGTGACCCAGCTTTGTATGTGCAAAAAAATCAAAGGGTTAAGTAGCTCTTATCAACTCCTGCAGAAGTTATAAATTACAGTAGCAAGGTTACTGCCATGCAAAGATAAAGTACTCAAGGACTTAAAACTAATTTTGCACATGACCCTGAGAATTATTCATAACACTTGAGATCTTGGATTCCCAGCACTTACAACCTTGTGACTGATATAGTAATCTCTCATCAAAATGCCAGTAAATTCCATTGCCCAGGCCCCTCTGCTGCACAAAATGCTAGTGACTTTTTATACATTCCACAATATATTACCATTTGCAATCAGCTTATCCAATAAGAAGGCTCCAAACTTCTTATTATGCCTTTTCATAATCTTTTTATTCAAATGCTTTTTAAGGGATATGATTGTTTTTATTGAATTACTTCAGGCTTAGGAAATAAATATCAATATATCTTTTCTTGTTTAGAAAAAGTATCAGCTCAAGGATAGACTCCAGGTTATGAAGGATCTGTAAATCAAAATATCATTAATAAATTTAAGGTTGATAGAATTTAAAATATATGGTGGTGTAATGGTTTCAGTAGAATGACTCATAGGCTCATAGCTTTGAATGCTTGGTCCCCAGGGAACCGTGAGTGGCCTTGTTAGAGTAGGTATGGCCTTATTGGAGGAGGTGTGTCATTGGAGGTGGCTTTGGGATTTCAAATGCTCAAACCAGGCCCAGTGTCTCTCTTTGTACTGCCTGTGAATCCAGAAACCTCTCCAGCACCTTGTCTGCCTGCAGGTCACCATGCTGATAATGGACTGACCCTCTAAATGTGTGAGCCAGCCCCAATGAAATGTTGTCCTTCATGCTTTGGCCATGGTGCCTCTTCCCAGCCATAGGACACTGACTGAGACCTGTGGGAATCAGTAAATACAATAAATGTCACTCATTAGATGAAAATAATCCTTAAAGCCGGGCGGTGGTGGTGCACACCTTTAATCCCAGCACTTGGGAGGCAGAGGCAGGCGGATTTCTGAGTTCGAGGCCAGCCTGGTCTACAGAGTGAGTTCCAGGACAGCCAGGGCTACAAAGAGAAAACCCTGTCTCGAAAAAAAAAAAAAAAAGAAAAGAAGAGAAAAGAAAAGGAAAGAAAAGAAAAGAAAAGAAAGGAAAAGAAAAGAGTCCTTAAAAGGACAAAAGCAATAATGCATAAGCAAGTGCTTTCAACTAAAGCCTCCATGTTAACTAACAGAAGCAAGACAGAAAAAAACATTCCGAAATTCCTCCCAGAGAGGAGAGTGAACGCTGAGGTACTTCTAATGTGCTGGTTAGATTGGGTGAGATTTGTGGTATTTCTACAACCACAGAAACCAAAATAACCCCTATGAAAGATGAAGGGAAATATAACATGCCACGAGAGATGAGCACAGGGAGAGGAAAAATCACAAACCCCTGAACTAACACAAGAAAGGTCATCAGCTATGTCCATGGCACAAGACAGAAGGGATGGTCTTTACGAGCTTATTAAAAAGAGTGACTCACATAGCACTACAAAACAAAGAAATGGTGCAGAAGGGTTTGAGAAAAGGGAGAAAAGGCGCTTCTCTTCATCTAGTACACGCAGGCACCAATAAAAGGGAAGCAACACTTTTCAAAAGAGCTCACTCACGTTCAGATTTGTCACTCCCATGAAAGCAGAGAATAGAATATAAAAACAGGAAAGCCTGCATCCGCCCTTAAAACGCAACTCGAATAAGGTTCTTCTCAAAAGCTCCTGCTGGATAAAGTGCAGAGAGGAAGTACAGAAGAAAAGGTCAAATCCCCACGCGCATCCCAGCCACCACCGTTCCCACACATTAGTGTGAGCCCAGCACATTTGCACTGCCTTCTAAAAAGGCAGAAGAAAGCCCAGAGTGCAGCTAGGCCACCAGGTAAGAAAAGCACCCACTGCACATGCTCTTCCTAAATCCAGTGGGTAATTCTGGCAGGTCCAGACACCTTACAAAGGACTAAGGAAGAACCCCTGTGCTGACTCTCTGACTCTCAGAAGGGACAGGCAAATCTGGGAGATGCTGGGGGTCCTGCCTTGAAAACTCTGGATCATGCACCAATCAAAATCAAGACACTCCAACAGCGAGCCAATCCCCTCCTATCTAGAGGCAGCTTCAGTCAGAGGCTGGTCCCCTCCTGTCTCTTCATAGTCTGAGTCTTTGAAAGGGAATCCACAGAAAGCTTTCTGTTCTCCACTTTTGTAAGCTTGAAAGACAATACACGGTAAACTCAGGAGCACTCTCATTCTCAAACTGGACAGGCCAGCATTGCATCTGCTCCCCGTTCTACCGGACAAACACTGAAAGTAAAACAGGGCACCACAGTAACTGGCAGCTTACGTGTTAGCAATGTGAGAACTAAGGTTACTAAGCTTGGTAACAATCACCCAGAGACAGAAGTGGGGGCACACAGACCCATGCTTATAAAAGGTAAAATAAATAATATCCGGTGCCCAGGGGTGTGGGTGAAAGGAAGCCTGCTCACTGAATGTTCGGAAAGGTCCTGGGTTGCATCCCCACCCTGCGAAAAAGAAAAGAAGAATGGGAGGTGGAGGAGGAGGAAGAAAAGGAAGAAAAGGAAGAGGATGAGGAAGAGGAAGAAGAGGAGGAAGAAGAGGAGAAACAGGAGAAGGGGGAAGAGGAGAAAAGGAAGAGGAAAAAGGAGAGGAGGAAGAGGAGAAACAGGAGGAGGGGAGGAGAAGGAGGGAGAGAAAGAGGAAGAAGAGGAGAAAGAAAAGAAGGAGGAGGAAGAGGAGGAGGAGGAAGAGGAAGAGGAGGGGAAGAGGAGGAAGAAGAGGAGGAAGGGGAGAAAAAGGAGGAGGAGAAGAAGAAAAAGAGGAGGAGGAAGAAGAAGAAGAGGAGGAGGAGAAGGAGGAGGAGGAGGAAGAGGAAGAAGAAATTGTTCCAAACAAAGAAAACTGTGAACAGTGGTCTGGAGCTAAGATTAATTGTCACCCGCTAGTTCTGAGGGAAGAGCAGGTGGCCAAGGCTGACATTTGTGAAAATTAAGTTGACAAGAGCAAATCCTGGAAGGCAGTGCAGGAATTTGTAAAAAAGAACAGACACAAAAGAGAGTGTTACTATCAGATAGGCAGATTTAAATTCTAACAAGAAAAAACATGAAAATGGGTAGGACTCACACAGGACAGAAGGGAGACACTGATCTCTAGTGCCATAGCCTAGGCTAAGCTCCGCTGCCTGTCAGGGTGAGAGAGTTTAAATCAGAGAGCACAGCTGTGGCTCAAGGACCAGGGTAAATGGCAGCAGTGTCTACTAATCTGTGGAATGAGGAGGTCAAAGTTGAGGTAGAAAAGAAGTTCTGGTTTTGGCACATCAGGGTGCCCTAGGCAAGGCTATCCAGTCACTGGTGACACAAAAAGAAGTAAGGGCAGGGGCGGGGGAACTGGGCTGGTAGGGAGATAAGAGGGAATGTGACCTTCACGCAACTGGAACTGAGGCCACCAAGTAAGAGGATTGAAGGAGATGCATCCATTGAGTGAGAAAAGGTGGGCAAACTGCATAGCTCAGCTGAAGTTACCCTAAAGAGGGTCTAGGAGAGAGGCACAAGTCAAAGAAGGGAGATGTCAAAGGTGTCGTCCCAGAATGGCAGAAATGACCATGCCTGTAAAAGCAGTGATGTCGCTAGTAAGACTTTTACTACCTAGTCGCCATGAGATGAACTCTCCTAAGGAATTGTCTTGCTTACACCATGACCAAGGCAACGTATCAAAGAAAGCACTTAATCTGAAGGCTCATGGTTTCAGAGGCCTGGAATCCATGGCCACCACAGCGGGGAGCGCGGCAGTGGGCAGGCAGGCACAGTGCTGGAGCAGGAGCTGAGAGATACTGGGATGGCTGTGGGCTTTTGAGACCTCATAGCCTGTTCCCGGGGACACATCTTCTGCAACAACACCACACATCTTAGTCTTTCCCAAAGCATTCTACCCACGGGGGACCAAGCATTCAAATACACAAACCTATAGTAGTAGTCATACTGCCTATAGTAGTATTCATGCGCAAAAGACCACAGTAATGCATATATATACATATATTTCACTTCATGATGGAAACAATCCATAAGCAATGAATACAATAGCATCTCCATTTTGCAACTGAAAGAACTGTGGTTTAGTTTTAATTAACTGAATAAGTTAGAAACCAAGGCAAAGGTAGGATGGAATGGCTACATCGAACAACCTAAGCTGGGAAGAGAAGGATCAGACAGAATCCACTGGGCTTAACAGGAACACCATTAGTGGCCTCCACCAGAGCAGCCCACTCCGAGCAAATGGTACCAGCAAGGTTTCACTTCTGGCACCTCCTCCCCCAGTTCTAACCTGTATCAGTCCCTCTATGAACCAGGGATATGGCCCTAAATGCTGTACTCGGTCTCCACAATCTATTCCCCAGACAGCAATCAGAATGCTCATTTGAAAATGAAGCTCGGGTCTCCTTACTGCCTACCTAACATCCCCTCAATACTTTCTCACTAAGCATATGTCAACTCTTGCTGTCCTCTAAACACCTGGAAGTGGCTGGGGAGATCCTCTGAAGGCACAAGCCCTAGCTTCCAAGCCTGACAACGTGAGCTCCATCCTCCAGACCCATACTGGTGGAAGGAAGGAGAGAACCAAAAGTTGTCCTCTGACCTCCACATACATACTGTTGACAGGTGTGTATGCACACACACGCATGCGTGTACATGCCCACCATAAATGACAGACAGATGATAAAAAAAATTAAATCTCATAAGACCTCGCCATCCTTTTGATCCTCGACTCTAACTGCTCTCTCTTGCTCCTACCACAAAATGGTCTTGCTTTTTCGAAAACAGGATGTGGCAGTTTTAAACCAACAAGAAAAGCCTGAGGACGAGGCTTGTCTGTCTTGCTCACACTGTATCCCAACATGAGACACATTAATTAGTGCCTCTCAAGTAAGAAGAGTCCATTCATACTTTAGAGAGTCGAAAGAGAGGGCTGGAAAGAAGATAAGGAATTTGTAAGCTAGTTTGAAGAATAAATGGAGAACAGTGGAATAAGGAGGGTTGAGTGGAGTGGGGTCAGAGGTGAGAGGGCAGGGGGGCAGGGGTGAGAGGGCATGGCAGAGGAGGGACTACTGGGAAGGACATTTAAGTCTAAAGGCCTTTGGAAAACCATATGGGAACCTACTACTGTAGAAGCTTCCTAGACTATATACCTATATTATAGACTATATACATATATGTATATATACATATGTATATATACATATACATATATACATATGTATTACATATATACATATATGTATATGTATACATGTATACATATATACATATATATTACATATATACATATATACATATATGTATATACACATTTTATATATACACATTATATATGTTAGTTAGTTAGCCTACAGTTGGAGTACAATGTCACTCCCAAACACCACAACCTGTCCAATAAAAAGCCCAGTGGCAGGCTCGGGAGTTTGTTGGTCAGTGGAATCCTGTAGACCACCCCACCCCCAAATATCACAGGTCATTTCCACTACTGTTGATATTCTGAGAGGTAAGACCCTATTACTAAAGACATCACATGTTTGAGTCATAGAAAAAAATCAAACTGGTACTTACTGGGAAGCTTTACCTCTATAGGTGCTGGAAGATGCTGTGCATGTGCAGCTACTAAGGGGCTAAAGCACTTAGCTGTGTCACTCAGCTCTGAAGCCACAATAGCAAGTTCCTAGAAAGACCTGTCAACCAATGCAAAAGTGCACAGTTGTTATTTATGATAGCGATCAACCAGTTTCTGGTTGGAGTTGAGGCCCACTCTACAGAAGGGAACTCACGTCTTGCATCTTTACTAACACCAGAACCGGTGACTGGGTAGAGGATAGGCCCTGGGGGACAACCAACTGCTATTATTATGCTAAACGAACACAGAATTAAACAGCCTCCTAAGCGCTTATCTGTATCTGTAGATTACTTCACCTCGCAACCCTCACCTAGGGCTTCTTTTTGTTAATAGGTGATTATTAACACGGAGAGCTATAACTCACCCAAAGAGAAACATCTAGGTACCAGACCCTCCTCCCAAGGCTCCATGGCCATCGTGGAAGAGGAAACAGAAAGACTGCAGGAGTCACAAGTCAGGGAGGATTGCAGCCAAGCCATGCTGCCCAGATGAGGCAGGAGAGAGCTGCTCACCTCCATTCACAGCAGGCACAAGAACTGCACCAGACCAAGCCAGACAAAAATCCTGGCATGGACAGGAGGAGTCACAAAGTCCCACCCCAGCTGAGGAGCCATTGAAAACTGGTGGCTACCAGGAGAGACTACGTCCATTTTCCTCAGAGATCCAGTCCCTGAGAGCCTACCCAGGCTCCAGCAGAGGGACCTATGCCCATGTGCACACAGGCAACACCTAGAGAATTTAGCGGGTTTGAACACAGAGCTCATAAAACTGTGATGAGGACCCAGGAGGGGCTGTTGTTTATATAAAATTTTCAAACAGTAAAAATAGAAAAAAAGTAAGAGCCCCTCCCCACAACTAAAAACTAAGTTAAATCTCAGGGGATGCTGGGATAAATAGGCTTTCTGTTTGGTGGGAGAAATCTAGCATTTTAAATGAGAGGTAGTAGGAAGGTTTCCCAGAGCTTGGGAAAAGTAGAGGTTATTTTTAAAAATCATATGAAAGAAAGTCTTCATTTCTTATTTCTAATTTCAATCTTTAAAGTGTACCTTTTTAAATAGTTAAGTATTTTTAGGACTTTTGCTCCTTATGCTAACACTTACACTTCTGTAATTTGGGGTTAGTGGAAAGCCAGTTGTTTCCAGCTCCATCCAGATCTTTATTTTTCCCCACTTTGGTCATTTCATGCTAGAAGAAAGTTCTTATTAACAGTTATACATGCCCTGACAGGTGAAGTGAGTGTCATTTGGCAGACACAAGTTATCT
Source organism: Hylomyscus alleni (assembly GCA_019843855.1). Classification (NCBI taxonomy): domain Eukaryota; kingdom Metazoa; phylum Chordata; class Mammalia; order Rodentia; family Muridae; genus Hylomyscus; species Hylomyscus alleni. The sequence goes on along the minus strand of JADRCC010330380.1, from coordinate 9,358 downwards.
GAAAAATCCTAGGGTGTTAACTGATTCATGTAGGACCATAAAAATTCACTTTAAAAAAAGAAAAAACAATACTTAGAGCTAGCAAGATGGCATCTCAGGTAGAGGTGCTTGCCACAAGCAGAGTTTGATCCCTCAAATACACAGAAAGGGAGAACTAACTCTCTCAAGTTGCCTTCTGGCCTTCACAAATGCACCACAGTGTGTGTGTGTGTGTGTGTGTGTGTGTGTGTGTGTGTGTGTGTGTAGGCACACACTTGAACCTGCACACATAAATAAATGTAAAAAATGTAAGAAATGCTGATCTTTTTTTAAAAGTGTGTGATGGATGCCAATATAGAAACACAATATTTCGAGGGAAAAAGCAAAACGCACACTGTAGCCAGCAGATGGTAGGACCTGTGAATAAAGCTCCAGAGCATGCAGAACTGAACAGCGGAACAGAAAGCTTCCTCTGCAGTAAGCGATAAAGACTGATGAGCTTACACTATCACTGGTGAGAAATATTAAAAACAAAACCCAAAGCACTGTGATAAGACATGACAGGCAACTTCACACAGTCGCTTTAACGATCCAGCCTGAAGCTGGATGGGGCACTCGGACTTTTAAAGTAAGGTCTGTAGGTTTTATATTGGTGACTTACTCTTCCTATATGTGTGAAACGATTTTGAATAAAGAACAACGCTTACTAATAAACTGAGGTGAGTGCTCAGATGTCATACGTGCAAAGCATTTTTTCCTTTAACCAGTTCAATCTATTTTTGGCATGGCCAGAGGCAAATTCTGCTGGTTATCCACACCTTTGAAAGAAGACTTCCCACTCTGAGACACGGTCCCAAGCATGAACAAGCAACCCTTGGCTGCTACACTTTAAAAAAAGAAAAAGGCATCATTTCTAGTGCTTAGTGCTGTTACTTCAGACAGGGCACATGACACTTCGGACACACTGTAACCTATCTTGCCAGTAAGCACTAAATCTTTAAAAGGGTTATGCAACTTTAGCTGTAGATCCAATTACTGGGCACACTAGGATACAAAGTTCAAAACTGAGACCTTAGACAATGTTTGTAGATAGTTCAACAAAACAGCCAGGCAGTGGTGGCGCACGCCTTTAATCCCAGCACTCGGGAGGCAGAGGCAGGCGGATTTCTGAGTTCGAGGCCAGCCTGGTCTACAGAGTGAGTTCCAGGACAGCCAGGGCTACACAGAGAAACCCTGTCTCGAAAAAACCAAAAAAAAAAGAAAAAGAAAAAGAAAGAAAAAAAAAGAAAAAAAACAGTGAAACTTAAAGCAGAACAAGAAAAATATAACTCTATACAATTTATTATTGACGATATTTCCATTAAAAGTTATGGAAGCTCCTGGGGGATTTTCAGACAACCCAAAGACTACGGATGCTTAAAAGCAGCATCAGGAGTGGGCAGTCAAACCCACTCATTCTGCAGGTAAAGAAACAGAGGCATAAGAAGGTTAAATGGTTTGAACCCAAACAAGCTAGAAGAACAAAGTCTCCTAACTGCCACCCACTGTCCCTCTCAGGCACTGCAGGACTCTCTTGCAGCACTACTGGGTGATTATCCAAATGAGCCTGCCATGTTTCAAACTGCTCTTCTTATAGGTGAACAACCTCTACGTTCAAACCATTCTCTTCCTGGCCCACTAGGACAATTGACACATTCACATCAAATAATCAGAAACAAACTGGGCAGTGGTGGCACACACCTTTAATCCCAGCACTTGGGAGGCAAAGGCTGGCAGATTTCTGAGTTCGAGGACAGCCTGGTCTATAGAGTATGTTCCAGGACAGCCAATGCTATACAGAGAAACCCTGTCTCAAAAAACAAAACAAACAAACAAACAAAACTTAAAAGGGGGCTGTTGAGATGGCTCAGTGGGTAAGAGCACCTACTGCTCTTCCAGAGGTCATGAGTTCAAATCCCAGCAACCACATGGTGGCTCACAACTATCTGTAATGAGAACTGATGCCCTCTTCTGGTGTGTCTGAAGACAGCTACAGTGTGCTTATAATAAATAAATAAATAAATAAATAAATAAATAAATCTTTAAAAGAAATAAATCAGAAACAGGGGCTGGAGGGATGGTTCAGGAGTTAAGAGCACTGGCTGCTCTTCTAGAGGACCCAAGTTCAATTCCCAGCATCCACATGGCAGCTCGAAATCATGTGTATCTCCAGTTCCAGGGATCCACTGCCCTCTTCCGGCTTCCACAGTCACTATATAGACATGGCGTATACATATATGTAGACAAAATGCTGATACACATAAAATATAAAATAAAAATAAAATAAAATCTAATATAATTTTTGAAAACAATCAGAATCAAAGGTGACAGTGAGCTTTCCGTTGGAAGAGCAGTCAGTGCTCTTACCTGCTGAGCCATCTCACCAGCCCTATAATGTGATTTTAAGGTGAAATTTACATAGCCCATTTGTGGCACCCATTATTTTGGCTCACAACTGTCTGCCGTTGTCTTGAGTTCGAATCCCAGCAACCACGTGGCTCACAACCATCTGTAATGAGATCTGACGCCCTCTTCTGGTGCATCTGAAGACAGTGTACTTACATATGATGATAAATAAAAATCTTTAAGAAAGAAAAAAGAAAGCCCAAATTGGAGTACATGAGACTGCAGTTTCTAGGCCTCTGTTCTCTCAGGTTCGCCTTTAGCCAGCTGCAGGTGTCATCAATCTCTACAAGCCATGGAACTAAACCCTCACCCTCACTCAGAAGGCTTTCTCTCGATGCATGGATACTCCGAACTGACGCCAGAGAGCCACGCTTCTCCATGGTACAGTGGCCAGGATAGCTAGCTCGAGGGTGCTGGGACCATGCAGGTGACAACTGAACAACTGATAACACAAGACATTCGGGTGTGTGTGTGTGTGTGCGTATGTGTGTTAGTACAAAATGGAATACTGTGGTAGTCGGTTTCACATACTTTAGACTAGGAAAATGTCAAAAATTCTTAAAGACAACCCGACCATGGCAGAGGAAAGTGCCCCTAAGACAGGGAGCCGAGGGGAGACTTGAGAATACTCCGTAAGCCTCCTTACCACCTGGTCATTCCTGGAGAAGATGAGAGGAGGTTCAGAGGAGGGGTGTGAGACAGAATGTGTCCAGAACTAATCGGACGACTTAAAGTTTTGTTGTATTGAGGAGAGTGGGAAGGAGCAGCCCCACTGTGCAAGCTAAGGGCATTCTAGATGCAGTACCTGCCATTCCATATGCCCTATGTATTTCAACTGCAATTTAAAAAGCCATTTCTTTCTGGGCGGTGGTGGCGCACGCCTTTAATCCCAGCACTTGGGAGGCAGAGACAGGTGGATTTCTGAGTTTGAGGCCAGCCTGGTCTACAAAGTGAGTTCCAGGACAGCCAGGGCTTTACAGAGAAACCCTGTCTCGAAAAAAAGAAAGAAAAAAAAAAAAAGAAAAGAAAAGCCATTTCTCTTCAGCACAGCAGCTCGCAGACAGAATGCCAGGTGCCGAGTGGATGTCTTTGAAGCCCTATCAGGTTCTGTCTCCTTTAGGATGCTTTTCCTGGGTCCCTCCTCTGACTTGAGCCAACCTTGTTCTCGTCTTACCTTTCTCTCCAGCCCACCTCATTCACACCGGTGTCCTTTCCAGTCCCACTCGCTCTCCCTCCACACCCTGGCACACACAGTTCGGCTACCCACTTCCACAGCCACACAGGAGCCTACCACACGCTTCCATGGGAATGTCCTATGGGCACCAAGAGCAGGAAAGACCTGCAGCTAATTCTTACTTTGTCTCAAATACAAAGCTGTTCCAAGTTCACATTCTCTCGGTCATCCAGGCTTAACGTTTTGGCAACACCTTTTACCCATCCCTTTCTTCCTCAGTGTCTGCTTAATGATCTCAGCCCACTCACCAGCCCCCCACACACACACACACACTCAAACACACAAGGCTTCCCCCACCCCAGGACTGCTCCTGAGTTTGGGTCTTCATTTTTTGAAAACCTCTCACGTTGCTTCCTAGTCACCCAATACTTTCTTTGCCAACTCCACTCATCCAGTGAGCTGTTCGAAATACCACCTGCAATTCAACTCTGATTGCGACAGCCCAGGGATCAAGAAACTCCGATTTCATAGCTACTGAGGCCAGTCCAAATCTCCAGGCCATTAGCATTAAGGAGGCTTGCACATTCTAAGCCCAACCAAATTCTCCACCTCTTTATCTTCGCAGTCCTGTCTATATCTGTTCTGTGCCTTCTGCATTGGCTGTGTCTGACATAGGCTTATATGCTCAAGCAAGGCTGTTCCCTCCCCTCCTGTGCCATTTCAGTTGATGGGAAAACTTCCTGTCTTTTACATACTCAGTCTTCACACAGGAAATTGGAGTGTTCATGGAAAAGCTTACTAAAAATCTATGAAACAAACAGAGATTAAGAAAGAACAGTGCACCCACGCTCCAGTGTCAATAGGAAGGTGGCGGTGGGCATGAGGATTTCAGAATGTGGAAAGTCAGATTATAACATGGCTGTGGCCCTGAGGGCTAAGAGCCTTCTCACAAGAGGCGGCAGTATCAGCCACTATGAAAAGAAAAGGTCGGGATCATGAGCCAAACCTCACGAACTCATGCTCCCTGGGTTCTTTCTGTTTTGAATGACTCTGTCATTTACACACTCTTCACGAATTTACATAGAGAGCTACTTGTACTCAACATTTTAGTTAGGGGATTCCTGAAAATACACAGGTGATGGCCTACAGAGTGGATTGATGGTTATCACCCAGGATTTTCACAACTCTGTCACACGATAAACTCATAATTCCTGGGTGTGACACACACTCAGCTGACTCCCCGTAGGTCTCCTCCTCAGCATTCCTGCAAAAGGAGCCTCCTGAGGTCTAGTGCCCTTGGGTGATATCACCGTGTCTACATACAGTGCGATCAAGAAGAAGCTATGCAGTGTAGAGACTAAATACCCCCCAAGTCTAACAAACGAAAAGGTCAATTCAAGCTCTCTACAGGCTATCCTACATGATACTAGAAGTAAGAGAGGCTTTGGGGTAAATCTAGGCCAACCAGGTGACCCATACTGGGTGTTATCAGGTTCCCCCGAGGTTCAATCAGCTCTGTGCTTGTGTTGGGTCAGGAACACAGAGACACAATGCAGCTGGTGAGCTAGCTACAAAGTGTAACTGTGAACAACAAAGGACCCAAGAATAAGAACAAAGACAACCAGAGACAAGGGAAGCAAATGAAGGCAAAGACTAGAGACATAGAGTGTTCCAGGCCTACATTATCGCTCATAACCCTGAGCCCTAACGAGGTCCGTCTGTGCTTGGCTTCCAATGGTCAGTCTTCCAGTGTGTTCCCTTGCCCCTTCCTTCCTTGCTTTTGACTAAAAGCTCAAAACTCCTCATTTTGGCTTATTTCCAATTCAGGTTTATTTCCGTTTCTTGAAACAAATAGTAATCAAACCTTCTACAGAGTCAGCTGACTCATAGCTGCTCTGGTTTTTGTTTTCTACATTCTCTTAAAGGCCTCACAAGAAAATGTCAGGCTGTTGGGCAATGGGTATACTCACAGGGATCAAAGGCCAGAGTGAGCCCTCCCCAAGAATGAATTACACCCAAGAAAGAGGAGATGAAGGGCATTCAAGGTAAATTCATGAGATCCATGTCAGCCATAAGAAATATTAATGAAGCACCAATTCAATGGCTGTTCAGGCTCCTATCGGACGTGCGAGTTAACTGTAAAGACACCGGCTGGCAGAGGAAACTGAGTCTCCCCAGAGACGGGATTATAAAAAACCGAATCCCTTAGGGGTCGGGCGGGGTGTTTGAAGGTTCCTCAGGTAACTAACCACAGGCTTTGAGGGCAGGAAGTCCTGAGTGAACTCTGATGGCATCTCCCTAGACCGAAATACCAAAACCAAGCTATCAGCCGGCGTCAGAGGCAGGCGGACATTTGCCGGTGACAGAGCAGCACTCTCTCAAAGTACACCACTGAATTTTAGAGGAGCTTTGTTCCTGTATGGACCTTCTGTGAGACAATCCTGAGGCAGATGGCTCCCCAAAGCTGAAGCCACGCCCATCGGACCCAACTACACAGAGACCAGTTTAACACGTGGAGCAAGTCAAAGACTGACACTCAGATGTCTGAAGGAATGAAGTGGGTGGCTCTGCAGGGTTATGCAAACAAAAACTGTACTACAAGAATCCTGCAATTGGAAGACATTTACAGAATAAGCAGCTAAACTTTGGAACCAAACTCATCAACCAATTCTCCAGCCGCAATGTGTATGTGTGGATATATGTGTGTGTGTGTGTGTGTGTGTGTGTGTGTGTACACATATATACACATATATACACATATACACATATATACATATATTATATATAACATATATTATATATTCACATTATATAATATTATATAGTATATATTGTGTGTTATATATAATATATACACACATACATATGTATATATACATACATATGTGTATATATGCATATATATGATTAAAGTATAAAAGGGCTCTGACTAGATTATGATGGAATTCAAAAGCATTTACTAACTTTGTTTTCTGATGGTTTCAAAAATCTATGTTTGCTTATTAAGTGAAAAATACATCAGAAAAACTGATGAATTCTAATTTGGGACAGTTTTTAGACTTTTTTTTCTTCTGACAATCTGACAACCAAACTGCGGCTGGCCTGAAACTTGCTCTCCAAACACCTCAAACACACAGAAATCTGCTAGCCTCTGTCTCTGTGTGCTGGGATGAAAGGGTGCCCCACCACACTCACTCCTTGCTTTTAGACATTCTTACCGCCCTAGTGAAACGACAAGGACTTCTGACCTGATAGTTTCAACATTTCAGCTGAACTATTGAAACAAGTAACTTTAAAAGTTGAAACAGTGCTTTGATTGGAAACCTAAGTGACTCTGTGTACTGCAACCTTGGCAGACAGGCAGTTCAGGCACTGAGACAAAAATCTAAATGGCAAAGAGCTACTGGGTTTAATATAAAAAAAAAAAAATCCCAGCCAGCCACATAGGGAACTATTAAAAGCATCAGGAATTCAACTATCAGGTAGGAACAAATTTTTAGAACTATGTTTAAACAGTCCAAATATAAACTTGGTGTTTGAACTGACTGGCAAGGGGCCATGGCACAGTTGACCACAGACATCAAGTAAGTCCACTTATCTCACACACACACACACACACACACACACACACACACACACACACAATCATTCATATACTCCCTCCCAGCACAACCTGCTCCTTAGCACCCAGCCCGTAAGGTTTTAGAAGTCCACTGATAGAATGTTTAGTCAGAATCTGTTGATTCCCAAGAAGGAGTGCTATGAAGCAGCTCCGGGATTATGAGTCAATTTAGAGGTGGGTCCTTTCTGAAGAACAACGTTCAAGAACAAACATAAAACTGCTGTCACTGCTAAAGTGAGTACTTACAAACTGCACAGTGTGTACATTTAACTATGTGCCATTGGTTCTGAGAAACCACGTCATAAACTCTAGAAACCCTAAAATGTTTCCTGGGTAACATTTTAGACATTAAAGTACCTTTCAAACCTACTTTGTCTTTTATGCTGCACAGTTTACTGTCAACTCACGTGTGTGATGTGGCCCAGCTAGCCAAACCTCATTTTGACAGCTCAGTCTATCCTAGCGATAGGCAACACGCGACCACCTAACACCTCCCACGTAATACCGGCTTCTGAAGATTATAACGTTTTTGCCTTGCCAGACAAAATGAATCAAGCTTTGATTAGTTTACTCTGTCCAAATTCAAGAGCCCTGCAACTTAATATTTTTCCTTAAAAATCTTCCCTTTGTACTTCAAATAATTAGGTTTGGGATTTTTTTTTTTTTTTTGACACTCAATGGAAAAAAGGAAGAAAGAAAGAAAAAAACCCTCCCTAATACTTTCCATATGATCCAAAGAAAATTCTTTTAAATCCTTATTGTTCCCACTTTAGAATTACCATACTTATCTCATAACCTACAAAGGCAGGAACAGTACTTTTTATTCAGATAGTCTGACTTGAAATAGCCCAGTGGAAAAGTTTAAGGAAAAAAAAGGAGGGGGAGCTCTGATGCTTCTTTCCACTTGAAAACAAAACAGAACCGGTACCTGCTCCCTGGGGTTCTGCTGGTACCTGTTTGGGCCTAAGAGCCGCCAGCCCGGTCGGTCCCGGGTGCGCCCCTGTCCCGGGGCCTGGCAACGCCTTCCGGGTTCCCACGCCCCGGCCCGTTATCCCCCGGCCTCAGCTGCGGAGAGGCCCGAGCGAGACGCGCCCTCGGAGCTGCAGCCCGCGCCCCCCGGCCACCCCACCGAGCCTCCCCCGGGACCCGCGCGGGGACGGCGGCTCAGGTTCGCGTTGGGGACGGGTAAGGTGTCAGCGCGGCGGCCGGCGGGGCGCGAGCTCTCCCGCCTGACCTCGTTCTGCGCCGTTCCTCGTTGGCGAGGCTTGTCTCCGGGGTCCGCCGGGGCTCTACGGCAGGGGGATGACTCTCGAGGCTGAGGGGCGGCGCGGGCGCTCCCGGGACGGGGGTGGGGGTGGGGGGAACACTCCGGGTCCCAGGCTGACTCGGAGGGGTCGGAGGGCCGGATGGGGCGAGGCGGGGACTCACCGCGAGGCGTGGTGGCCGCGGCCGCAGCTAGGCAGAGACCCAGGCAGAGCGCGACTGGGCGCGGGAGGGTCCGCCGCGCACTCCGGGGAAGACGAGCCACTGCTGTCCGATCCCTCCTCCCTCCTGGCTCCGGGCGACAGACGGGGCGGCGGGAGGCATGACGGGAAATTCCTGGGCACGGGCGGCCGAGTCCAAATATGAGCATAGCAGACAAGCGAGGGAGGACGGCGGAGCGCGCTGGCCGCGAACGGGGCCCGCTGCCCGGGGTGCCACGACCGCCAACTCCCGCCTCCGGCGCCGCCTCCACCGCCCCGGGCCAGCCCTGCAGGGACAGCGCTTTCGCGCGTAGGCACCCCGGAGCAGAGCCCCCTGGCAGCATCCACCCGAGACCTCTACTATAAGGTCAGGGCGCCAGAGAGCTAAGGACCTGAGGGATGACATGTCGGGGTGGTGGCAGGATTAAAAGTCCTGGCCCATACCAAAGAGCCTGAGAAGCACCAGTTAAGGTGTGAAATGGTTGCTCCTGTGCCTACTGAATACCCATAATGCAGAGGACCACCGCCTGCGTCCCAGGGGTGGCACCTGACAGGGTCCCCCGACACACCCATCATGTGTGTCTAAGTGAGAATGTGAGAATGTCCTTATAACCCCCCACTGTGTGATAAAGAGTGAGTGTGTGTGTGTGTGTGTGTGTGTGTGTGTGTGTGTGT
>JADRCC010330354.1:0-11867 GCA_019843855.1 Hylomyscus alleni | reverse complement strand
TGGAATATATAGGAGCAGTGAGACAGAGTGAAAAAGATAAGTGGGGTGGGAAGCCTTCTATAAGCCACAAGCACCTATGTGGAGGTAGCAGGTAATGATGTAAGTTGTTGCTAGGTCCCTGGGAGGAGCCAAGTAGAATTTCCTGTAAGCTAACACATAGCACTATACTTCTGTTCTGTATCCTGGGGGGTTGTGTATGTGATATCACCAAAATACAATGATCTTCTGGATCCTTAAGCTGGCTAAGAAAATTAGCAAACTGCTATTTCACTTCTCTTTCTTCCTCTACAACTTTTGACTTTTTTAAAACACCGTGGCTTATTTTACCCAATTTTCTATCTACAGACAGTTTTGACATAATTCCTTGAGTGGTATGAAGAGTCATGTAGGCTGGAAATTGATATTGACAATCTGCCCAAATGATTACTGTAAATCCAAACGAGCCACTAATATTCAATTCTTCAATCGTGAAATACTGGGTATCTAAACCTTATGTGGAGGGAGGGGAGGAGGGAGACAAAGACAAGAGACAAAGACACAGAGAGAAACACAGGGAGACAGACAGAGACAGAGACTCAGAGAAAAACAGAGAGGGACAAAGACATAGACAGACACACACACACACACACACACGAGAGAGAGAGAGAGAGAGAGAGAGAGAGAGAGAGAGAGAGAGAGAGAGAGAGAGAGAGAGAGAGATTAATGAATAATGAAAGGCAAAAAGCCTGTAAAGCCAGGCTCAGTTTGGAACTAGAGACCCACTCCAGGGTCTGAAAATAGGGTCTCCTTAATGGAGACTCCTTTTTAAAAGGACAAACTACACAACACTATAATATACAGATGATGATTTAAGCTTCAAATAGTGGAAGATCATTTCCACCTTTGTATAAACTGAAAAGCAATGTCATAGCTTCTGTCTCACAACATAAAATCTGTAGATTCAAGAATATTGGGACACACTCTAGTCAAACGAAAGCTGTATTTGAATTTTGACAATGGATATAATCTCTCCAAGATTATCTAAGGAAAAAGGTATTTATTGTACACAGGAGGAAAAGGAAACCCATTAAAAGAATTCTGTGACTAATTTCAGTAGAATCTAGGTCTTCAAAATCTGCTCGCTCTTCAGTCCCTTCCTGTTAGGTAAGCAAACTGTGTGCACTTTCTTCCCTGTTAGAGATTTGCAAGCGGGCACTCCTTAACTCTTTTGTCGGCTTATTAAGCTGGGCTAACTTCCTGGGGCTAAACATACAACCATTTTTCATTTCTTCCCAATCTGGCCTATTAAATTTGCATATTCAAATATGCAGCATTTATGTGTGATCCCTAAAAGAAAACTCACTAAATTCCTAGTAGGATTATTCTATCCTTTTCTCTTTGACTGGGGATAGAAATTTGAATAGCAACTGAGAAAGAAAGCAGAAGTTAGGCAGTGCATAAATGAAATTAGCAATTTTCTACAATTTAAAGGTTCTATTTGTAATTCTAAAAACATTTCCCCCTTTTCCTTGCTTAGCTTCAGGCATGAATAAAAGTGCTTGGGAGGGGTGGAATGTTTGCTTTGCTTCCTCTTAATGGGCAAGAGATAACTAAATGCTGAATTTACAAAATACATCTGCTGGTTCTGGATTGAATGCCTGAGCTCAAGATGAATATCATAGCTTGGATCTTAACTGAGTAAAGTCTGCAAAGCCACTCTGCTGTAGATAGGAAAAATCTACATTGTTTAACTTGACAATCTTCTCAAATGAGATCCACAAGTATTTAGCATTAAAAAGCTCAGTTTAGGATTTGAATTGCTAATGTTGAGCTTCCAATTCAAGGTTCTACAATCCAAAACAAGCTTGAAAGGGGAAAACAAAAAAGAAACATGCAAAATTGAAGAGAAACTATGGGACTGGCTTCACTTGAATTCTTTGCTTATGGCAGCTCCAGGGGCCTCTGCTGGTTGTCTTCCAATTCCCTCCCATTCCACCCAATTCTGGGCAGAGCTTCCTTGGGGGAAATATTGATGCTTGTGTTACTCAAGTGAATACACACTGCTAATCCCCTGCAGGTGAGAAAAAGATCACTACCACATTTTTAGACAAATTTGAAGCAAACTTTATTAAATACTAGCTATGAACATGGATGCTGGCCAGATTCATACTTACATTCACAGAAAATGGCCCTAAATTAAGGTAGTCAGGTGCTTATAAAGGCAAAAGCTACTAGGCTTTTTATGTATTTACTGCCTTTATCCAATCAGAAACAAGCATACATTGTGATGTACTCTGTTCCTACTTATCTCCTGCCTACGTGTGTTCAAGCACCTCCTGTGGATATGGGGCAACCAACCTTATTGATAGAAAGCAAAACACATGCCTTGTTGTCTTACATGAACAACCTCTTACATTCCAGGAAGTTATCTATATTGGGCAAGTGGGGCTTACAGGGGTAATCCATTCCTGGTGTGAGTGGGGCTTACATGCTAGAGAAGGTTTCTGTTTTATAGTTAAGCACAATGATTAAAACTTAAAACATTACTTCAAGCCTCACTACACACACAGACACACACAAACACACACATACATACAGCAAACACACACACACACACACACACACACACACAGAGTAAGACTTCAACAAAAATTTTAAGAAAAAAGATACTGGTTGACATCTCTTATGTTGACTCTGGTTTTTGTTAGGAATGAAACCTCTGATCTTAAAACGTTTTATGTAAATTTTTTGTAATTTTGTAATTAACTCCCTCTTCTTTCCTTATAGGAAACCCTTCCCCTTTCTGTGGACAGAAAAGGTTTGTCTGGAGAAAGGAACCTGTTAGATTCCAGCATGGGTCCCCCACTCAAGAAGAAACAGGAGGGAGATTGCTGTAAATTACATGAGGTTTATTATTGTCAGTATACTGGACTTGTCCTGCATTCAGAGCAAAGGGGACAACCAGGAACAAAAGCACACACACTTTTTATACCTTTCAGTACATAGGTTTACAGCATGAGTTGGTTATCTCTCATTGGTGGAGCCCATTGTCTTTTGTTCTCATTGACCTTTATGCCCCAGGTGAGGGGGAGATACAGATTGCATGTAGGAGGGGTGAGGGAGATCCACTCTCCCAGGGATGTTTCCTGGAACAGGGCATTACTCTCAACAATTAGGGCATCTCCTGGGGAGTGATGTTTGCTCAGTAAACTTTTCTGAAGCTCTGTCTTTAGGCTTAATGGACATTCCTTGCTCCTTGGTATTTTTATGAGGTGTCCCTATTTGCTCAGTTTTTACAAACCGAGTGCTCTGTTTATTTTTCACATCTCTGTCAATAATTTTGTTGCTTTAATGTCCATAGATTCCATTACCAAATTTCTAATTGAAAATCACCGAGAAGCTGAATCTAGTTGTGACAAAAATCAAGTCATTGTCACTGATTAATCAATGTATATCTGTCACTTATGCAGCAACTATACTTAACCAATTCATAAAATACAAAAGACTCCATAGGAACCTTGTTATGCAATCCTTAATCTGTGGCAAAGATTTTCTGAAACAATGAAGCAACATATTTCATGGGAAAATCAGATGAATATGCCTCAGAGACTTTATTGTTTGAGATTTTAAGTAGGGAATAATTGAATAGCACTTCTTGGTTGATATTCTAACTCATTGATTAATGAGAGCACCACTAAGGTTCCTAACTTAAGCAACAAATGAAGACAATTTAAAAGCAAACAATTAGAATTAAGAATTTCTGGATATATATATCACTGTATTGTTCTTGTCTGTGGAAGACAAGAAATGAAGGTTCTATTCTTGCTGAAACTTTGCTGAAGCTCTTTTTGTCAAGTAGTGTTCAGCCATATTGGACTAGATTTCCCAGTTTCAATAGATAAGTTTAGGAATTTCAAAGGAATTTCAAATATATTTCTTATACGATTTCCTGGCCTTCTTTCAACTAGAACCCAGGCAAGCAGAATGACAACCTTTCCCGTGACATTTTCCTCCTCATAATTTTCCATCTCTCATCCATCCTTCTACTTCCTGATTTGAAACTCAAAGACCCTACTAGTCAAGTTTCTACTGCAGAAACAAAAGACCAGACAAACTCAATTGAGGAGATGTTTGCTTTTGGTTCACTGTGATGAGGCTATGTCCATGGTCAGTGGTTATACTTCTTTCCATCTACGATGAAGCTACACATCTTGATGGAGACACCTGAAAGCTGTTCCCTTAATAGTAATGGCATTGGAAAAAGAGGAAGGAAGACAAATTCATATAGTCCTCTTCAGGTGAAAACTCCCAGGAAATCTAAAACTTTCCATTAGGTATCACCGATTCAGGTTTCATAGCTTCCTGTAACACCAAACTGGGACCAAACCTTTAACATCTGTATCTTGTACAGAGGTGAGTTTCAGATCAACAGTAGAAAACAACACCCCAAAGTGCTGTCCTTCACTGCCTGGAGTACATCGCTCTATAGAAACAGACCAATTTCTCTCTTGTCCTTCCAAGTTTCTACCTTTTCTTTATTTCCCTGACTTAATCTGTGTTTCTCCTATCTGAGTAAAATAGCCTCTGCAGCATAATTCAATAATGAAGCTGTTCTTAGAGCAGCAATAAAATACCATTATGGGAAAACTCATTCTTCGAATAATAGATTCAAAGAACTAGGTGGAGACCTAATATTCTAGTTGAGTAGATCAAATACTTGGCCAAAGAATTACTCCTCAGGAATGAGAGCTCACACTTAGGTGAGCTCAGCCGTAAGGCACAGAAAGAGATAGGTGGAATACTTATTCTTTTAATGATATGCTGAGATTTTCCTTCTCAGGATTCTTGATGCTCAGTAGAGTCTCTCAGCATAGTCATTCAGCTTTCTAAATCTGCCTGTGTTTCAGAATTAGAAAAGGTAAGATTTCATTTGTTTCCTCCCATCTCTTTTCTTACTGTGCTTTCCATGAAACCCTAGGCTTCCCTGACAATTTTCTCTGTGGGCCCCTCTCCCTACCTGCTATATGCTGCCATTTGCCTGGCATTCATGTTGGCCTAACTCAAACTGCATGGCTTTCAACTACTACTATTTCAGACTCCTCTTTTGGGCAGCTCCTGAGATTTATAGCCTTCATGTCTTAAATTTGTTTTATTTTAATTTCTGATAAAACACTCCTGAGGCTTCTATTTTAGTCAGTTCTTAAATTTCTTTATTACTGATTATAAGAATCTTAACAAAGGACTTCAATTTTTTTCTGGTAGCAGCTGGTGATCCAGATGGGACTCTCACCACAAAATTCTGGTAATACTGTTTTGAGTTCCCTCCCTGGAATTTCAGCAGCCACATAAGACTAGCTCATATTAAAACAAAGACAGGAGGTAAAGCACATGTGTTTCACACAGAGGGACATTGACACAATCCATCACCTATGCTGAAAACTAAAGAGGAAGTTCTTCCTGTTATGACACAGCTTTTGTGTGCCATGTGCTTCTATACTTACACACTTGTAGCCTGTCATATCTCGTCACCATATCTCTGTGTAATGCCAAGCTCCAGTCCTTTCTACAATTTGCTATTTTAAGTACACTTAAACTAACTGCCCTTTGTTTGAGTATGATACTTGTATAGATACAGTTCATATGCATGTAGTATGCATTTTCTGCTGAAATCATGTCCAGTGTAAGTCTGAAAATGAAATTGTTAACATTTTCAAAAGTGCTATAAAATGGTGACTTGGAAACTACTCTTGGGAAAAAAGCACCAACTCCTCACTGGGGAACAGTAAAAGCAGGGAGCAGTCCTGACTTTTTTATATCTCTATTTTGGTTGAAGTATGGCGATATATGATTGTTCTTAATTTTTTATCTTGAACTGCAGAAGGGCAATACTCAGAGGACTGGCTATCCTTCAAGCGAGGATCATTATTTATGAGGATGAACAGATTGACAACATAATCTAAACCCTCCTGAGAAATAGGCCTTTGCATGCACATGAGTTGCCTAGCATTTTCCCCCTATGTTAAATCCTTCCATTTGGGTAGAAACTTCTTAAGACATAAGATTTAAAGGGAGAGTAAAGAACAAAGAGTTTAGGACAGAATGTTTCCAAAGAAGTGAAATGATAGGATCTTCAGTATAGGGGGTAAAGGCTGTTGGTAAACATTTGCTTCTCCATTGAAGATAAAAGATCTAAAAGAAGACAGGAAATAGACAACTCAAAATAGATTAAGGAAGTTCCTGAAATTGACAAGATTCACTAGATACTCTCTATCTCCAAAAGAAAATTAGCTGTAAAGATTTCTGACACATATTCTCTGATAAACAGAACAGCAAAGAAAAGGCTCAGACATGTCCAGATGCTTGAAAGAAGCAGAGACCTGTCGATTTGTTTAGAAGAGGCCCAAATCACATGGAAAAGGACACTCTTCAACATGTTTATTTCTCTGCAGGCTGTACATTATGCTCTATTTCTAGCTTTTGTGAACTGCCACCCATTCTGCAGTGGACTTTGGTAATACTTCAGTCATCTAGTCATTTCTTCTCCTGTAAGTAACCCCTTAGTCATATTCCTGCAAGTAACCTCAGTAAAATTCAATGGGTCAACAAGTTGGATTTTGGACCATCCTTTGGTATGTCATAGGCCTCCTATCAGGTGTAATTATGCACGTGTGAGTGCATGTGCATGAGTGTGTTACATATTCCCAGAAAATGTTTGTAACACAACATGCTTGCATAGATTATTTTCATTATATTAATTGTGGAAAGAAGAGCTACCCACTATAGGTTGTGCCATTCCCTGACTAGGATCATGTAATAAACTGGAGTAAGAAATTGTGTAGCAGCATACATTCTTTGTTCTCTGCTTCCTGATTCTGAATGTGAGGTCATCAAATTCTTTAAGCTCCTCACCGTTATGGATTATAAATTTGTTCTGTGACTCAACTAATAGACAAAATGATCCTTTCTTTTCATATTGGTTTTGTCCATAATTTATTTTAATTGCAGCAAGGAAACTAAAACAGACATTATAACAAAGAAGTGGGGTCATTGCTGTGATGGCCCTGCCATATAGTTCTCATGTGCTTAGAATTGATTTATGAGAATAAAATGGAAGGGCTTGCATCTTTGGGCTAGGAATGCCTTTGAGTGTTGTAAGTAGAACTTGTGCCATTTTGATGGGAGTTTGGAAAACCAGAATGCTGAGAAAAGTGATCCTGTTAGCAACTGACCTAGCAGCCATACATGTGATATATTGGTCAAGAGTTTGGCTTCATGCTGCTCCTTCCCAAAGAACTTGAATACTGTTAGATTTAAAAGTAATAGCTTAATTCATTTAATAGGCAAATTTAAGGCAAATTCAGGAATGTCTTGGGAATGTAGCTGCAGTTGTTAAAAAGATCATCCAGCACTGAAGAGAAATACATATTGAACAGAAAAGAGGAAGGATGCCTTGAGGACAAGATGCCATTCATTAAAGGCTTAGATTAGTACTGAAAGGAGAAATTAAGTTTGAAGCTTGTAAATAATCACAGGCTGGAGGAAAACACAGTGGGCCAAGCCTGTACCAAGTCTGTGAATGTCCAAACAAGCCTGAGTAGAAGCAAGCAAGCTGTTAGACATCCCAAGGACTGACAGGTCAGGAAAACAAAAACCATAAAGATAAAATAAAAATGCAAGGACATGTCCAGGGCCCAGATATGCAAGGACGTGCCTGGGAGGACACTGAGTAATGGGCAATCTGGTCTTCTTAGATATAGTTTAAGATCAGCCGGAAACTCCCGAATAGCACCCCTTCTTAGGAATTTTCTGCTCTGATCTGCATGTACACTAGCTAGCTGATATTTGTAATGACCAATCATGTATAACCACTCCAATTCCTTTGTTCCCGCAGACCTTTTTCTTATATAAACTCCTAACCCTTGAGCCTCTGAATCGATTCCTCTGTCTCCTGCTTGAGATACGTGTCGACCCGGAGCTCTGATATTAAACTGCCTCATGGGTTTGCATCAAGACAGTCTCTCCCGTTTCCTTGGGTACACATTCTCTGGAGACTTGAGCGGGAGTCTCCCTATGGGGGTCTTTCAGTACAAATGCAAATCTGTATGCAGAGAGAAAGCCTCAACTGAGAGTGCAGCAGAAGGGTTCTCTGCTACTCAAAAGTAGCTGTGTTGGTCTCCTGATCAACACATAGACTGAAGCAACTATTCTAGGGATACAGGCTCCAACTTCAGCTGGCAAAAGAACTTGATGTTATCTACAAGGGAGTAGATCTGAAGAATATATATATATATATATATATATATATATATATGCAAAATAATCGGTCCTAAACAGCAACTGAGCTCAGGTAATGTGTGGTTAGGTAGTATTTCGTTAAAAATAAAAAGGACTTGAAGAATTGTTACTTGAAGCTTTGAAATTGAGAGTTTTTATTTCAGATCTACAGATACTAGGATTATAAGAACCATGAGATATCATTTTTCAAGAAGAGCTATAGGCATATAGTGGACCCAGCCTAAATTAGAATCTTTTTTTTTTCTGCTACAAATGACAGATCTGCTTGAGTTTGGGTGGTTGTGCATTTGGTGCCTGTTGGTGTTCTGTATAAACTCCACCCACAAAGTTACCTGGCAACAGCCAGGTATGCTCCTCCCCACGGTTACCTGGAAATGGCCAGGCCAAGTATGACTGGCCCAATCAAAGGGGCTGCTTGCCCCCTCTTCTCTCTCTTACTCCTGCTTCTCTCCCTTGCCTCTTGCCCCTTTGTTCCCCCTCTCTCCCCATTCCCTTCTCCATCTCTCCACATGGTCATGGCTGACCCCTACTTCTCTACTCTCTCCTTCTCTCTGCCTTTCTCTGCCTCTGCTGCCCTCCTAACTCCCTTCCCCATGCCCTAAATAAACTCTAGTCTATACTATACTGGTGTGTGTCTGGTCCCTCAGGGGGAAGGGATGTCTTGGCATGGGCCCGTTGAGGCACCCCCTTCCCCTACAGTCCACTAAAACATATTCTTGTAGCTCTTTCTGTTTTTATGATCACAACAGTGCCCAACTGCTAGATTATCAGTCCCAGACACAAAACATAGAGCTGGAACATTTGATGTTGTCCCTGCTGGATTTTGGTTTTGCATTTTTCCGTACAATCTGTGTAGTGTCTTTGTTCTTCTCTTCTAGAATAAGAGTGTTTATTTTGTGACATTATATGTTAAAATGATTTCAATGATGGTAATTTTATAAGATCTTACAGTTAAGAGATTTTGGACAGTTAAGGTGTTGGAATTTTAAAGACTATGAGACTTTCAAAATTAGACTGACTAAACTACATTATAACATGGAAAGAACTTTTAAAAATAAATACAAAAGCTGAAAACACACTACCATCTGAAACTGAGAAGCTCACATTTTTTTTTCTCAGTAGCCAGAGTTACATGAAAGTGAAGCTATGTATATTCTACCTCAGATGGGACCAAATCAGTGATTGAGTGTGGATCTGGATTCTGCCCTGCCACAAGGCATAGCAGCTTGGAGAGGCAAAACTTGGGGAACTCTTGACTGTGCTTATTCCAAGCTTCAGAGAAGTGCTGAGACACTACGCCAGGGATTGGAAAATGTAGTCTGAGATGTGCGAAAGCTGAAGCTGGGGTTCCCAGACCCCTAGACACTCAGTTATCCCTGGAATGATGCACAGAGGAGTGAGGAGTGAAGTATCAGGGGTCCATGGGCCCATGAGGAGGCTGGGACAGGTGGTTCTCAAACTGAGGCATAATTGAGTTAAGAGGAGTTGGGAGCAAAGTCTGGAAAGCAGGCTGAGGATAGCACCTAGCCTGAGACAAGGGGAAAGGGGAGCTCTGGCTTAGCTGCAACCTTAGCTTGGCTGTAGTTATGGCTTGGAGGCACAGAGAGGTCTTCTGTGGGAGGCTTAAGCTGTGGCTTTGTGGCTTTGTGGCTTTATGGTGGCAATTCTTCATGAAAGAGACAGTCCATGGTTCTAAAGTGATTATTGACTGCTCATCGTGGAAAATGGATGCATACTGTACCAACTTCTCAGGGTAGACCTGAGATTAAATACCTTTTGCAAGGAGGAATGTCTGGTAAGGGAAGCTTATTAGTTAAATCCTCAGGGCCTCTAGGGGCCTCATTCTCATGGGCAACTCTATTCTGGGCTTATGTGACCAAAGGTCACATTTCCTTATTTGGGAAATGTGGCATGTGTCCAAGTTCAGAAATCTGGTAGGCCTACCATCTCAGGTATATATTCACCAAGTTTCCTGGTATCTCAGAACCACCCTACCCACTAAAGTTCTAGCTTGGTTTACTGCCCCACAGCTGAGGATTACCATTTAAGTAAAACATTATAGGTCGTGTAAAAGGAACCACTATAATATAGAACCACTATAACCTAGAAATTAGGCAAAATGATATAAAATCCAGGATAACACTGGTGAACCCTGAAGTGCAAAGACCTTTAAAACCAGTGAGTTGTCTTCTAGGAAGATACAAGTGTCTTCTAGGCACAAGACATTCTTGAATTAGTGGCCAACAATAATCCCTGAAAAAAATAGTCTACAGAATATGATATTTGTCAGAAGTGAAATCAAGTCAATGATTAAATGCCCATAAAATCATATATTGAATAGAATAATCTCTCTAGTATTAGAAGAGAGTAGGTAATTTGAAAAGGATTTTAACATAAATCTATTTAAAACATTAAAATAAATAAGAAAAATGATTTAGTGTAAAGTGTTATCTTGGGTGTCTAGTTGACAAATAATGGACTTGCAAAGTTAAAATTTTTTTATTAATCTTGATTGGATTAACAATACTAAGGACATCAAGAAGTTTGTGTCTAGATGATGTATCCAAAAAGGATGAACTGAAGAAGTAGTTTCACTCCTCTGAAGAGGAGTAGTATTGAAGATAGGCTAGGAGTCCTTGACTTGCTAGAAAAGGAAAGAGATGCCATTCAAATGGATACTTGTGGGGCTCGAAAGCAGTGCAAGACTGAGGTGAAGGTATGTACAAACCCTGAAAATCTCACCTGAGACCAGCAGGAATAAGACTGCTTCCTCCCTTCTCTGGGCCTGCTTGTTTCAGCACATGTAAGTCTTATAATTGCACCTCTGCCCCTCCTGAGGTAGTCACATAGGCTCATAGCTAGATTATAGGTTTACTATCCTCTCTCTAAAAGGGCAAGTACATCAATCATCTGGAATCCTTCTTCATTCACAGGAAGTGTTCCCAGCACATTGACCCCAGCCCATAATGTAAACTTATGCGCCCTCAACTCCTACCCACTCCTGTAAGTATATATAGCTCTTTTTCATCCCCAATAAAAACAGCAGTTTCACTGAAAATTGTCTTTGGAGAAACTGTTTCTTCTGTGCTTACGCCAATGAAGATCTTGTCTAATGCTCTAGCTTGACTAAATCTCACTTCCTCCAGTCCATCCTAGTTCCCCAAGGATACTCCAAGGGGAAAAGCAGACTTGGACAACAGATATAGCCATTCCTCTTTATTTCCTTATCCATTGAGATGTGAGCAAGTAGATGAATGCTGTTGTGCCTTCTCAGTGATGACTGACTAAATACCCTGAGCTGTGTGACAAAGAAAACCTTCCCTCCCAAACATTCCTTCTTGTCAGGTGAAGAGTCACAGCAATGAGAAAAGTAACTTACATAGTAGGCATTTGAATGGCAGTAGAAGTAATTAGATGGAATCTTAAAAATGAGACAATATTATCAGTGTAAGGGAAAGCTCATCACAGAGAACAGCGAAGATGCTCCATAGCATTCAACTCAGTAAAAGAAGTAATGGGAAAATTAGAGATGGGAAAAGAAAATCTCTCTCAAAACACAACAGAAGGACATAAAGTTTTGGCCTAAACACTGC
>JADRCC010330333.1:22240-49029 GCA_019843855.1 Hylomyscus alleni | reverse complement strand
TTTTTTTTTTCCCCATGCTTCAGCACAAATACAGATTTATGAGCTACATATGTGTTTGTTATTACTCGTGGTTGTAACTACGGACACCTGTAAGACAGAGTCAAACAGGAAGAATTAAGAATAAATGGAAGAAAAAATATAATAATAACTTGCATTTCAGGGACTGATTTGAGGCCTAGTATATGAAATGTTAAAATGCCCCCCTTTTCTGAAAAATCTTTTATCATTTAGCTCGTGTGATTTCACATAGAGTATGAAGGCTGAAATATAACAGGTTTTAAAGAATTCTTTCCATATTTCCAACGGAAATGTTGAGCTAAGTGTAGAATTTGTGGGATCAGTTAGCTTATAAATAATGATCCTTTATGCTGGCATTGGGAAATCCCAGTTCCCACAGCTAGTTCAATAAAGCAATTAATATCAATAAATGCTGAAGAAAGGAAATCTCTGTTCGCTTTTGTCTGGATTAGTTAACATGAAAAAACCTATCATTTTCCTAAAGTGTTTAACCTTCTCATGAAAAGATAAATAAAATATTTTGACACATTTCTATTGTCACACAGTCTGCTTTTAATAAGAGGATTCAACTTTCTCCTACTTCCAACATATATATGATGTGGCTTTGATTTTAGACCAAACACTTGTCAGAATACTGCACTGTTTCTATATCCTTACATGTAGCTTGGGCTTAAATGATGTATTTAAAGAAAACATGTTTCTTCTTTTAATACCCATATGTAATGTTCCAACAATATAATGCATGTACATTTCGTACAACCTTATACCCATATCCTCATTACTTATAGCAGTTGCTGGAGACAAAGGGATTCTATCATAAAGCCCTATTGCTGTGAATTCTTAAATGCAACCTATGTAAAAAGAAGGTAATGCTTAACACACTTCACAGATGGATAAGGGTTTGGAAATTCAAATACTCACGCATCAGTACACCAGGGTCAGGAAATGGCTCTGAACTCTTACTGCATTTGGCTACATCGCTTGTGATTGCATACAAGCAGTAAAAAAGCTGAAAATATATTATCCTGTGGTGTCCAAGAAATGTGGTAATAAGGTAAGGGTTGAAATGCATTATTGCTCTAAGAAACCCATGGCTCAAACTTGATTTATAACACACCCAGTGTCGTCAGAGTTGGCACCCACACACTGCTTGACAATATGGTGATAACATACTACAAGAGTTGCCCCTGCCAATTCTTACACCTTCATTTTACTAGCAATAAAATTTAAAGCAAACTTTCAGTATTGCTATAATATAATACAACCTCACCCATTCTCAAAACAGATAGACCCAAAGTTCATGCTGATAACTTCGGAAAGAAAGGCTGATTTTAAACATGCTAAACTAAAGATTTGAATACATTGGACTTAAATGCCTTATGTACAGTTAAAAGTTATGGAAGGAGGTTAATTACTAACCCTTAAAATTAGTAAAAGTAGTTCAATTTTGGAATTGTGAAGCTGATAAAGTGTCTTAAAATTTAAACCCATAAACGTAGACTATATTATTTCTCTCATTGTGATGGGTTAAATCATTTCCATACTATCCCTGGGAATAAATAAAATAATATTTCTTACTAAAATTACTTTACATTATAATAAATCTTGTAAATGTTTTGCACAGTTGTTGAAGTTTATGTTTATAGTACTGAAAGGAAGTTTTAATGTGGAGGAAAGAATATCATGAACCAACGTTTACTGTGGGACAATGCTCTTACTGAGATTTAAGTAAGATTCAACTTTATCATTTTTAAATGAATTATTTTATTTTTAATTATGTGTACTTCTGTGGAAGATGGCGTGAGGAATGATATGTGCATGTGATTGCAGGTACCCGTAGAGGGCAGAAGAAGGAGGCAGATCTCTGGAGCTGGAGTTTCTAGCTATTGTGAGCTTTGTGTAGATGCTGGAGACCAAGTTCTGAGTCCTCTTTAAGAGGGAGTTAGGGCTATTCCCCACTGAGCTATCTCTGTAGTTTCAGCCCTTGTCCTTTTTGAAAACAATTGTGTATGTTTTATCACATAAAACTGTATTGTTGAATGCATTATATGCGTACATGTGTGCATATAGATGTTTATTTTCCAAACCAAGTTCAAAGGTGGTTATATTACACTGATTTTCATAACAACAGGTTAAAAATATAGCACATTATTTAATCTAAAGATAATGGTAGATTATCTCATAACTGTATGAAATTCTTTGGAGAGAATCTCTTGTATTACTGATCTAGTTACTCTGGAAGGCATTGACATAATCAGGAATGTTATCACTGATAACAACTCCCTGGTCATATTCATCATGCCCAGTTTCATTTGTACTTTCATGTCTGTGTGCTCCTTCAGAACTCCATTGTTTTGTCATCTGTACTAGCGCATGTCTCTGCCATAATAGGAAGGACTCTGAAGAATTCAATCATATTTTCATTTTTCAAAATTCCTACTTCCTACGCATGCCACCCTGACTCCTGTAAATCATTATTCATACCTCAACCACAGCTGTATTGTCAGCTGTGTAATACAGTGAAATCACACAAACAAAAGTTATTTTATATTTTTCTTTTTTCCATGTCCCTAAAAGCCTCACTAAAGTCCACGTGAGTTTCAATGCCCAGTGTAGAACAATGCTCTTGTTTTCTTTGCTGTCCATTACCTATGTGTCAGTTGTGCCCAATGATTTCAAGTAGATTGTCTGAATATTTTCCATTTAATGACTATATTAGCTATCCATCAACTGCTGCATTTATTACAATGGTTGTTTTCAAGTGGCATTTCTGTGATATTGTTATGCTCCCAAGCAAAGGGCATCAATACTGACTGTCCAGATGGGTCACAGAGATCACATGAACCACTTCCTTTAAATTAAAAGGCAGAAGTCACTTTATAATGAAAGAGGTGGCAAAGAGGAATTTAAGTTTATGTTTATAAAATCTGTGGTAAAAATGAATTTCCTATGAATTTGTAAGAAATAAAAAAGGAGTTCACGATGGATTTGTCACCATCTCAAACTAAAAATTAAAGACACAATGGAAGAGGGCTTAATTAAGACTAAAAATGACAATCAGCCATAAGACTTGGTACTACCTGGTGGTCAAGCCTCACTATGAACTTCAGAACCATAACCTATGCCCCACCTTTAGGGTAGGACAACTAATTCAAAAACTTGAAAAACTGACTGAGCTATTTTATGAAGTGGAAAGGCACTTGTTTGTTGTTTGGTTTTTTTGGCGTTTTTTTTTTTTGTCTGTTTGTTTGTTGCTAATTTGGGATATTCTGTCATAGATAGAAATATGTTCCTGTTGTTAATGAATTTAATAAGAATCATTCTGCTAAGAGAACATATGCTATATGAGTTGCTTGAAATTAAATATGTTATACCACGACCCAAATGTTTAAATAATCTATAGCCTTATTGTTATTTTTTGTTGTATCCTTGTCTTTTCTTTCCTTCTTATGTATTTGTGTGTTTGTGTGTGTGTGTGTTCATTCTGTTTTCTAACAGGAGATTTTGTAGTATAATTGAAGTTCCTCTGTTTTTTCTACTTTTTTAGTTGTAGCAGACATAATTTTGTGTAAATTAATGTTGCCTTCTTTAATATATATACAGTTAAAACAATTATATCTCTGGGTAGATATGTTCTTTTATCATTTTAAAATGATCTTTATTGCCTTTAGTAGCTTTATTCCCCAGTGAAGCCTGCCTAATCTGATGTTAGTACAGCAGTACTGCTCAGTGTTCCTCCCAGAGGTCATTGGTTATTAAAGGAAAAGCTCAGTGACAGGTTTAAGACACTTAATAATGACTAGTTTGTTAAGGATGCTCAAGATCCCTCTCAAAACGATGCAAGCTAATGCTACAGCATGTTGGTTTCCACCAGAGATGAATGGTAAGACCCCACTGCCAATAACACTACACACTTTGGATGTGGGGCTTAGAAAAAAACAAGTTTAAAATAATCCAGAGATTTTCTCCAGGTTGACTGGGTTTCATGCAGCTAGAAAGTATTATGAATGCCTCTAATATGAGAACATCAGTGGTATTGTCCTGCTGTTGACCTTGCATACTAACCTGTCAGGTAAGATGAGCTAACTAGTACAATACTGGTATATATGTTATTGGAATAACCAAACATCTACTGATTCGATCTGAGCCCTGCACCATTGGAGGAAGTACTGAAAACCTGGTCAAAAATCCCATAGCCATGAAGACCATAAAACTTAAGAGATGGGAAATATACTATTGTTGTTTTGCTAAATGAGTATGTTTTCAAAATGTCTTATAAGTATTTTGTTTATTCACATGGGTTAGGACTATTCTTAGCCATGATCAGTGAAATTCCTGATTGAATGGGTAGTGGCTAAACCAGAGACTTCTAACTAAAATGCTGAAGTTAATTGACTTTTGAAAGTTTCACCCTAATTGGGACATTTGTATTTCATTCCTATTTCATGTGTGAGGCACTGGGAACATCTTACAAGAAGGAACAGAAAGAAAGTACGAATCAGAAGATGCAAAGAGTACTGTGAAATGTTGTCTTCTGGACATCACCACTGTATTCACAATTTCACCTATGGTTACACTCATAAGACTGCAACAAGATTGAGTGTAGTAACACTCCAGCATGGATAACAGAGAAGTACATTAGGATAACCCTACACAGAAAAATTATTGTAAATTGAACTGCTACAGATGAGGGATTTTTTTCTATTCATTTCTGAATTTTTGTGATTATAATACATAATTACATAACTTACTCCTTTCCTCTTCAATTTCTCCCATATTCATAGGGTCTTTTTCTTGAATTATTTATATTATAATAATATATATGTATATATATATAATTGTTTATATCATTTTATAATATTAATTCCACACCCATCCAGATCCAAGCAGTCCTAATTATAGTCAATGGCATTAACAAAAGGCAGAACATTTGTAGACTGTCCTTTTAGAAAGAAATGTTCCAAAAGGAGTTGGGAAAGGAGAAAGGAGAGCAATTAGGTGGCAGTAAATATTGTAAAAAAAAAGTATGTGGAACTGTCAAATAATAAGTAAGAATGACATTTTAAAGAGAAATGACCTTAGAGGTAACAGATTACTTCTCGCAGGCTATCTCGTTGTGCTTGTTTTAAGGAGTTTAACTACAATCTGTGTAGATGTAATTATGCTCTGTTTGTCTCCCATCTTTGGCTTTCTGTTATCTTTTTCTTCATTCTAAATATTTAAATGTTCAGTGAGTTCTAGGAAGTTTTTAGGGTTGTTTATTTAGATATTCCTTGGGATGTTCTGTTTCTTGTCTTTCTGGAATGCTAATGAGGCAAGAGTTAGAAACTGTCCATGTGCTACAGTACTTTGCAATTACTCCATGTTGTTCTCTTGACTAGTTTGTTTCTTCTGACCACACTTTCTGTCTATGATTCTGTCTTCAAGTTTACTGACTGTACCTTATTATTGACATTTTACTGCTAAGCTCATTGAAGATGATATTTTTCTCATTAACAATATTTGAGGGGGCTCTTTAACTTTGTTTGATCCATTTGATAACTGCTATTTTTTACTTTGAATTTCTAATATTTCCTTTGAGAAGGATTTGAAATTTCTTGTTAACTATCATTTTTCATATTGTCATTAAATCATGGCCAGAAAATTGTGATATATACCTTAGTTTTGTCATCTTTCTATTGTCTTTTATTACAGACTTTGTGCTTTTCCTATTTCTTGATATGATTTAAGACTTCGAAAAGTAAACCTCAGACATTTTAGCTATTGTACCAGGATCTTAATTAAGCATGCTATCAGATAGTCAACTGTTTAGTATTAGAATTTAAGTTCTGATCGACAGTGGGAGATTATTGCATAAATAAATATTTAATATTGAGAGTGCTTGATCAACCTTAATTCTCTGTTACCATGTTTATTTTGTCTCACTGCAACCAATTCATGCAGCCCTGGGGTAAAAGCTTCCCTATCTTTGGCTTTGACACAATAAAGGAGTTTGAGCCTACAGAAAGAAATAGAGCTAGAGATGTGGTAAGAGAAATTTTGATGGTGTGAAACTTGGTATCTCTTAGTACAGAACGGAGACCCAGGCCAATGTGCAAGGTCAAGACGGATGCTAACTGTGCTGCACTTGAATCTGTTTTTCTGATTATTGATGATTTGCCTGAGAGATTTATTATCCAGAAGGATCAGATCCAGAATCATAAGAAGACTACCAACATTATCTTATGTTAATATGTTGAATTTTAGAAAGTGCGAAGATTGATGCTATTATTCCATCTGCTGTTGGGAGATGTATCATCAGCCATCATAGTGGAAAGATGAGAGATGAATTCTCTGTTATCCTTTATCTCTAAGTAGGTTATTATGAGAACAGTATAATTTTGCAGATTCAAGCACAAATTTATAAATGAAATAATCTCGGGACATGGAAGTAAGAAAGGGTCTCATAATGAATATGAGTGTTAATGTGTTCAAAATCATTTCAGAGATAGGTTAATTTACTAATATAAGTGGGAAATAGCAGATATAGTATATACCTAAAGGAAAAATTGATAATTATACACTACATATTTTGACAAGTTTAAAGTTAGAAGAGTTATTTAAGATTAGTTTTGAAAATTTCCACAAATCTTTAAAATCTTGTTCAGAATAAACTAACAGAAGTTATTTTGAATCATTGAATTTCTTGTTTATGATATCTAAGATTCTATCATGATTTTAAAAGTTCAGAATAACAGGCCAGGCGTGGTGGCGCACACCTTTAATCCCAGCACTTGGGAGGCAGAGGCAGGCGGGTTTCTGAGTTCGAGGCCAGCCTGGTCTACAGAGTGAGCTCCAGGAAAGCCAGGGCTACACAGAGAAACCCTGTCTCAAAAAACAAACAAACAAAAAAAAAACCCAAACTGAATAACAGAATACTTTGGATAATAAAACAAAATTTCACAATTTACATGATGCACATATAAAGACATAGTAAATATAGAAAAAACTAAACCAGTTAGAAAATATATTGAAGACAAAAAAGGAGGTTATACATCTTTATTGACTTGCTAGAGAAAATGGCAGTGCTCCATTTTAGTGAATAAATACTCTCAATAAATAGTATTCAGTCAATTTCATATTCAAATGATAAGTACAAAGAACTTTGGCCAATATTTTACCACTTCTTCAAAGGCCTATCTCAGATAGATCACAATCTAAATTTGAAAGATAATATGCTACAGATAACACAGGAATGAACTTTCATGAACTTGAGACAGGCAAAGATTTCTTAAGCAGAATATAAAAGCACTAATCATAAAGGAACAGATTTGTAATTTGTGCTATATTAAAATTTAAAACTTCTGTTCATCATATGACAATATTAAAAAAAGAAAAGGCAAGCTACAGAGTGGGAGAAGAAATTTGCAATGCATATATCCAACAAAAGACTCTTACACAGAATGTACAAAAGACTCTTACAATGGTGGTGTAAAGGCTGACAACCCATTTGAAAAATTGTCAAAAGACTTAAATATCACATTACAAAGAGATTATGTAACTTGTCAATAAGCATATGAAAAGTTACTCAACATTACTACTCACCAAGGATATTGAAACTAATACCAAAATGAGGTATACTACATATCTATGGCTAAGTGAAAAATTAAAAAAGGAAGATAATGGGATTACTGTGATACTAGAACTTTCATACAAAACACTTGAAAACTGAAATAACCTTATGACTTTGAAAACTATGTGGAGGTCCCTATAAAATGACCATACTTGTAATCTTGCAATCCCAGCAATTCTGCCCAAGACTATACATAAACAACCCTACTTCCCAAAATGCATGCAAAAAAATGATAGCAATAGATTTTTTTCCTTGTAGATTAGAACAGGAAACAACTCCAATGCCCATCAACAGAAGATTAAGTGAATAAACTATAGCATAGTCACATGTAGTAACATGATATACTCAATAAACAAAAATCATAACACATTTCTACCAAATACTAGGCAATAACTAATGTAGAACAAAATAGTATCATTAAGTATATATAGTCTATAATACCAATATTCTAGAAACAAAACTATAATGATCATTTAAATAAATGTTTATCTCAGTTTCATTTCCTGAGATTGGATGTAACAAATATTTCTCAAGGTTCTGCTAAGGAAATCAAATAAGCATTTCTCAGTATCTATCTATGTATCAACTTTTCATGAATGCAAATTAAATTATTTGTGGAAGAAATACACATATGTAGTCTTTAAAATGTTATCACAGCTCACTTTAGGTAACTACTAAGGTGAGGAAAAGAAACACTAATAAGCATTGATTTCATAAATACTCATTTCAAAACACAAAGTACAATATTATATATGATTAAAGGTGAGAGAATGTACAAACAAATGATCAACATATAAATCTTAAAATTCCTTGTTAGGCTTATACTTTTAATAACTGATCCTCTGTTGTAGGCATTATTTTGGCAAGCTCTGAAATTCTGAGAAGGTACAACTCACAGAAATAGATGGGACACTGTAAATGCTCTCTCTCTCTCTCTCTCTCTCTCTCTCTCTCTCTCTCTCTCTCTCCCTCTCTCTCTCTCTCTTTCTCTCTCTCTCGTCTAGTCAACCATGTCTTCATCCATGCAGTATAATAACCATATGATAAGCTGTTCATCATGCCAGTCGGATAGACCGAGACTTCTGAATTTGGAAGTAGAATACATTCTCCCTCCTTTACATAGCTTTTGTCAGATACTTTACAGTTGTAATGCAAACACTTAAACACCAAGCATCAGTACTACTGCTCTCCCTTTGCTTCCATCATAGTGCCTCCCACACAGCACCTCTGACCTTTCCTGTTTTACACTTCTTTATCTTTATTCTAGAAATAGCCAGCTAATAACGTATCTTCTTAACAGTGGCATAAAAATTCTTCCATGGCATTTTATCATTTATTAGAGTCTACATATTATTTCCAAAATCAACTGTAAATGATAATATTTGCTTCTTGGCATATGAAAATCTCTTCATGTCTTTGGAAACAATATCCAAATCAAATATAAGTGTACATACTTCCACATAAATGTCATTTCTTATGAGTAGGTTCATGTTCTTTATTTATAAGTCATGTTCTTATAAATATCTATTTCATCCTCCTCGTTCTCCTCCAGGCCCATTGCCTCAGACCCTTTGCATCATGGGAGAACTGAGAAACTTCAATGATATATGAATTTGGAGCTCTGTTATGCAACTTTCCTCTTTATACCCTCCACTCTGCTGCATTATCAGATTGGAAAACTGTCTAAGAAGCTTCCTCAGGAAAACCTATGTGTAGATAGTGATAAGCATGCTCTCACAGCCTGTTAGCCTTTGTAACTTCTCTGTGAGTTTCTCCCTATTAGTGGAATTTCAATGTTAGATAAAACTCCTTAAGCTCCAATACATGTATCAGTTGTGATTCTATCACTGGGGGAGTAGCAGATATTCTTCCAAATGATAATGCTTCAAGTAATAAATGATACCCTGTGACTGACCTTGCTAAACCTCCCTATTGAAACTCAACAGATGTGTGTTGCACAATTAGGTAAAGAGGGTTTTCAGCATGATAGAGATCTGATATGAAAAGTGGCAACACATAAGAGAAGAGTTCATGTGTTAAGAGACTTAGTGGGGGTCGAAAAGGAGCCTTATGTGAGTTAATGAATGAAAAACAACCATGCCAAAAACACTATATTAGGGTACTATGTCAAAAAGAATCTATGAGGGAGGAGATAAGGAGAAAATAAATGAAGAAAAATAGTGGCAATGACAGAATTAAAACAAAATTCTTTTCCCACATGAGTCACTTACAATGTGGATTTAAAAAAAAAAAATAAGATAAGAAGAGTTCCAAAACATAGAGATAATCAGGGACTTTAAAGAATGGCTGAGGAAGAATTGGAGTTACACAAACTGTGATCTCACTATTATGATAGAGAATTATAATGACATTGGATATCAGTTGGAAACAGGCATAGTTTTCAATGATGCATATAAATAATACTGCACCTATGAAATACACGTGGTTAGCAGCTTATGAGTAAGAAATGATTTTAAAATTATTCTGTTAGCTTACCAAGTACTATAAGAAGTTGAATATTCATCTTGCTTGTTATTTTCTTGAAACTTCCCTTATTAAAAATGTCTTCCAAACCCTCCAGGTGTACTATAACTATGAGTCATAGAAATGGCTGTATATAAGATATTACATTCTAGGGAGTCCAAATTCAAGCTTTTCTTCAACTACTCAGAAGGCATATGTGCTATTCCAACAAAAATACAGCAGCCATGACATCTGGGATTAAGGAAGCACAAGTTTCTCATAATCTCACTAAAAAATGGCAGGTGTTACTCAGAAATTAGAGTTACACAGATCTGTGCCTTATTTTGACTATAACTTAAAGGGCCTGTGTTATCCAGAAACTGGCTTTCCTGTGAAGCAACTACTCACTTCATGTAATTTACACACATCTGTTTTCTCCATGTAACCATGTTTAGTCATGATCATTTTCGGCGAACTATGTGGTCTACTTCCATTTTCAAGGGATGGAGGTCTGAATCTGCAAATGCTTGAATTGTAAACCAAAAATAAGGTTCAACAAGGACTTAAGTCCATTGGTGACTTTAAAAAATTAATCAAGCTCAAATCTCCATAAATTCAGTGCCATTTATACAGTAAAACAAACACAGAAAATGGGGGAACATTTGAGTACTTACCATGCATGTTCTCTGGGTTCTGAGTTACCTCACTCTGGATGATATTTTATAATTCCCTCCATTTGCCTGAAAAATTCATGATGTCATTTGTAATATGTAAATAGTATTCCATTGTGTGACGAACCACATTTTCTGTATCCATTCTTTGGTTGAGGGACATCTAGGCTGCTTCCAGTTTCTGGTATTACAAAGAAGGCTGTTATGAATACAGTGGAGCATATCTCCTTGTGGTGTGGTGGAGCATCTTCTGGGTATATGCCCAGTAGTGGTATAGCTGGGTTTTCACAAAGAGCTATTTCAAATTTTCTGAGGGACCACCAGATTGCTGTACAAAGTGGTTGTAGCAGCTTGCAATCCCACCAGCAATGGAGGAGTGTTCCTCTTTCTCCACATCCTTGCCAGCATATGCTGTCAACTGAGCTTTTAACCTTAGCCATTCTGACTGGTGTAAGGTGGAATATCAGGGGCATTTTGATTTGGATTTCTCTGATGACTAAGGATCTTGAACATTTTTTAAAGTGCTTCATAGCCATTAGAGATTCCTCTGTTGGGAGTTTTCTGTTTAGCTTTGTATCCATTTTTTAATTGTGTTATTTGATTTTTGACATCTAACTTTTTGAGTTCTTTGTCTATTTTGAATGTTAGCCCTCTATCAGATATAAGGATAGTGAAGATCTTTTCCCAGTGTGTCGGTTACTGTTTTGTCCTATTGACAATGTCATGGTATATACTCAGTGATAAGTTGATATTAGCCAAAAAGTACACAATATCCATGATACAGACCATAAGTAGTTAACAAGAAGGAAGGCTCAAGTGAGGGTGTTTCAATCTCACTTAGAAGTGGGAGAAATAATTACAGGAGGCAGAAGAATGGAGGAACCCGAGGGGGAGGCTGGAGAAGAAGGGGAAAAGGGGGAGCTGGATCAGGCATGAACCAGCCAAGAGAAAAGCCCAGAGAGCTAGGAGAATGAATGGAAATGTACTGCTGCCAGGGCTGGAGCTGGAAGAAACCTGTAGAAATCTCAGAGACCGAGAATATAAGTTGTTTCCAGGATTCAGTGGGGGTGACCTTAGCTGAAAGGTCAAAGAGTGGGGAGATGGAACCTGAGAAGACAACCTCTAGTTGTTTGACAGGGTCCCCAGTGCAGGGATAAGAACATCAACTCATCTTCAAAATTTTTGACACAGAATCTTTCCTGTCTAAAAGAAATGTAGGGACAAAACAATGGAGCACAAACTGAATGAATGGCTGACTATTGACTGCTCCAACTTGGGATCCATCCCCTTGGTGAACACCAAACCCTGACACTATTACTGATGCTATGTTATGTTGCAGAAAAAGCCTAACATGGTTGTACTCTGAGAAGCTCTATGAGTAGCTGACTGAGACAGAAGCAGATACTCACTGCCAACCATTGGAGTCCCCAGAGGTAAGGTACCCTATGGAAGAGTTAGGAACAGGATTGAAGGAGCTAAAGGGGAAGGAAACCCCATAGGAAGACCAAAGGTATCAACCTGGACATGCGGAAGGTCACAGAGACTAAGCCACAATCAAAGAGCATACGCAGTTTGTTCAGTGGCCCCTGGCATATATGTATGGTCTCAGTGGAAGATGATAGGCCTAATCTTTTAGAGACTTGATTCCTCAGGGAAGGGAGATGCCCAGAAGAGAGAAGAGCACTCTCTCTGAGGCAAAGGGCATGAAGGATGGGGTGAAGAACTCTGGTAGATAAGACCTGTAGGGTGGGAAATATTTTGAATGTAAATAAATAAAATAATTAATTTTTAAAAAGGAATAATGATACAGAGAAAAGGAAAAGAGGCATTGTTTAAAATATAATTTATATTTTTATTTCAACAAACTAATATTTAATAAAAGCTTTAAATAAATTAAAAACGGGGAGATATTTGTCTCTAAGAAATAGGACAAGGTATTAATATGAATCAAGCAAACACTGGCAGAGTCACACTGGATTTGGGTGTTGGAATCTTTCTCTTACTGCATGGCTAATTTTCAGTAGTTAATGTTTATTCCTTTCAGCATGAACTCCATATTTCTCTGGAAGTTTGTAATATACTAATCTTTATTTATCTCCAGAGATATACTGTTCTCACAATCACATTGTCATGATAAAAAAACCTGCATGGATGAAAAGGTCTTTTGAATATGAAGCCACTTTGATCTAATGATATTACCTTGATATTATGAAGACTTTGATGAACATCAGAGACCTTCTGGGTACACTTTTTAATCAATATTTTAAAAAAGTGACACCTTCTCGGATCTACAAACAAAAATATCTACTCAATCTCTGTAGCTGAAATGAAGCAATCTTATGGTAAGGAAAGGCTTTGAACTGACAGTGCTTGGCTCCTGTTTTACTCCAAATGCACTGCCTATGAAGCAGATCTTTAGCATCAGCCTAAGACTGTTAATATTAATGCCCAGCTGGAAATGTCAAGACATCACCTGCATGAACACTGATTCAGGAACAACTACTCTCAGGATTCCAACTAACTTCGTAATTTCAAGAATAAGGGATAGGATTATGCAATCTGAAAAATATCACTTGTAAATTTAAAAAAATAGCACCCCATGCTGAGAATACCCATACTTTCTGCACCCTCTTTTCTATCACAAATCTTGTAAGAGATTTAACTAGGATACTTAATCAATCACAATTTGCTAATGATATCAAAGTGGCAGATTCAAGTGCTCTTTAGATCATCTGAAAAGCCTTTTATTTTTCATGTTCTCCTTTTGTCTGGTGTAGAATAACCTTTAAAGCCCTGTCTCAACCCTCTCTTCAGTGAAGACAGAAACTAATCACAAATGGGAAGTGATTGCTGTTCACCAAACTTGAAATAAAATACAGGTCTAAGGCTTGAAATGCTGAAAGATGGAATCCTCTTATCACATATTGAATGTGATTGCAGTCTTTCTCTCCCCATCCTTTGACATCTATTACCATATTAAGGACACATTTAGAGAAGGACTGATACATTTAAATTTACAGTCATATTAATTATAACTGATATTTATTCAGAGTCCTTTGATGTATCACTTTAAACTCATGTCCAGTATGCCTCTTCTTTATCCAAACCATCTTTTATAAATTAATGGCATTATCACAGACATTAAAATAATTTAAAATTTTTGAATACTGAAAAGAACATGTTGCTTCTTTAAAGGGTGCTGAATATTTTTAACGCTTTTCTGAAACACAAAGATCCAAGAGCCTTACTTATACTTCATGTCAATACTTGCCCTTAAATTCACTCTACAGTTCTCCTCCCTTTCATATCTTTTATTTTGCTTGAAAAATGAATTTGCTGGTATATGTGTCTGTTTATGTGTATATGTGTGTATGTATGTATATATGTATACATTCATAACCTGTACATATATATCATCTAATATTTGTGGGCAAGAGATTGCACTTGCTTATGCAGACTGGTGTGTTTCTTTAACCATCACCAGAGAACATGGTCATCTGGGTTGACAACTCCTTTTAGTAAAGATTCATTCATTTTTCTTTTCCCCAGTAATTTCTTTTAGATTTGAGTTATTACTTGATGATTTTTTTTGAATACCATGTGGTGTGATTTACTCTTTTCTGTATTTTGTTAGAAGTTTTTATTTTTGTTGTTAGTGTGCTAAATTATACTCCCAATCAATTGAAAATGTTTAAATTAAAATTACTAGTAACAAATATTATACTTTTGTGATAAGAGATAGGATCATTAAAGAGATTAATGAGTTTGAAGTCAATCAACAAAACAACAAAACAGCAACCATATTGTTTTCTGTGAATGTATTTTGTGTATGTACACGTCTGTGTGTTTGTATAATATGAATTTATTAAGTCATAAATACAAACAAAATTATGTGATTTTTATGAAAATAGAGACATCTAGAGATTATCATATCAAGCCAATTAGGTCAATTTCAGAAAGATGAATACTGTTTACTATTCTCGTTTGTGAACTCTATATATTTCACACATACATAAATTCATATATTTGTATATGTCATGAAAGTAGAAGTGATACTTTTAATAGAATGAAGATGATTAATGAGAGGAGAAGCTAACAGAGGAAGATAGTAGAGGGCTTGGGAAGCATAGTGATAGTACATTCATCCACATGTGAAAATGTCTTTAGCAAGTCTGATAACAATTACAGCAAATATAGTCCAACAAAAATAAACAAAAGGAAAAAAAAGCTACTATGTTTAAAAAAAAAGCCTTTGTCTGAAAAAGGTTTCAAGATAGCTGTTATCTTCATAGAAATGGCAGTTTGAATATGTAGAATGTCATGGAGGTACGAAGGGTAATGTGGAGAGGCAGCAAGTGAATGACTATCTCCAAGCAGTGAGAACTTTGAAGAAGGCAGTCAAATGTGCCTTGATCTTGGGCTTTCTGATTCCAGAAAAGGGAGAGGAGTAACTCCATGTCAACATTTCCAATGAAGTCACTTTTAATGAAATAAGAAATAGAAATAAATAAGGATAATGATTCCTTGGGGCATCAGCTAGTCCAGAAACATCACAAAGTAAAATTGAAACGACTCAGCATGTTATAGCACCATTTTGGCTTTACAAAATTCACATTACATAAATGTGATTTCTTGTTTTTTCATATCTTTTACCCTCAGCTGTAGGTTGATGGTTCAATCTTTGTGGAAGTTGACAACAAATGCCATATATCCCAACCCATCTAGGACATCTCTATTCCTTACCTTCATATAAACTCTTCATTATTTTTCTTCCCCATCATTCCATGTTTTCCCTTCTTTGGAGATTTATCTATCTCTTTTTTTCAAACTCTTCAGTCCTGTGAAATTACACAACATATTCAATCAACTTCTTTAAAAGGTGAATTACATAATTTATCAGGCATTATGTCAAATAAAAATATGACTATTCATTTATGAAGCAGGAAAATTATAATTATAATTATAGGCACTAAAATATTAATCTGTCTGTTTAAGGTGTTCTAAATTAAAATACAATTCATATACACAATGAAGTACTCTTGAACCATAAAAATGTTTCCTGTAACTCTTGTGACAGTATGGATAAATTCATATGATCATGATAAATGAAATAAGCCAGATACATAGAGAATGACTGATTAATCTCATACACACAATGCAGACAATTTGATTTTACAGTAAACTATAACAACATGGCAATCAGAAGCTGGAAAGAACACTTTTATTTTTCACTGACTTGAAAGACTATGTGTTTGATTTCCAAACTTGAAACCTAATAATTCTTGGGCACTTCTCATTGTGCATCTAGATAATACCCAGATTTTCTTATTTCTAATCTTCTAGCTATATAAGGATATATATGGATGTATATATAAGGATATATATAAGGATGTTTTGAGTTTTTAAAATTATTTTTGACATTATAATGTAATTACATTTCTCCCTTCCAATGCTTTCTCCAAGTACTTACGAATACAACTCCTGCTCAATCTGTATAATATTTATATATAAATATAAGATGTGAATATATTATGTATAGTATATACTATAATATATAATATGCTACACATCATGAGTATTTTGTTTGTACTATGTTCATATATAATGTTCATAGGACTAACTATTTGATATCAGATAGTCAATTGTACTGCCTGGAGAAGACTATTCTTTAGTTACTTGTAGTTCCTTGGCAGGCTTTAGAACTAATGAACATGTCTTTGTCCATACTAGTATGTCTACTTTGTCATCCTTGAAAGTTCTACATCTGTATCTGTAGGCAGCTGGAATTGAATGCCATACTGAGTGTCCTTGAGCTTCTGACACCTCAAAGCCTACCCATTAGTGACACACCTTCTACAACAAAGCCACACCTACTCCAAAAAGGGCACACCTCTTAAAAGTGCTATTCCCAAGTATTCAAACATATGAGTCTATGGGGGTAATTTATATTCAAATATAATTTTTTAAAGTATGTATAAATTTTATTATTCATTCATTGATGAACTTTGAAACTTATCTTGTTTGTTGATCACTTTTAATTCGTATTTATCCTTTTTTCTTCTATCTGCTAAAGTTGAGTAACCCACAGCTCAGTGTCAGTCTGCTCTCATCTTTGTTTGTAAAAACCTCTCCTCCTCATATCTCCTAGCTTTAAGAATCATGTCTTTAATCCTAGCACCTGGAAGGCAGAGGCAAGTGGATTTCTGAGTTCGAGGCCAGTCTGGTCTTCAGAGTGAATTCCAGGACAGCCAGGGCTATACAGAGAAACCCTGTCTTGAAAAAAAACAAAAAAAGTAAAAAAAAAAAAAACAGGAATGATGTCTATGATGATGACTACTATGATTCTATACCTAGCCTAGGTACATGTGTATCTTATATACTCATTTTCATTTAAATATGTCTAAAATCCATCTTCTATAATAATTTGTTTCTTTTTTTTAATAATTTGATTCTTATGCTTCCTTTCCATTCCAGCTTCAGTGTGCTGATAGGAAAATATGTTCCAGGGCTATGAATGTGCCTCTGTTGTTATGACGGTTGAAATAGGAGTGATTCACACAGTCTCACATACTTGAATAATTGGTTCCCAGTTGGCCAATGGTTTAAAAATTAAGGAGATTTTGTTAGAGGAGAATTGACCTTTAAAATAAAATGTGTTACTGGTTGTAAGCTTTGAGGGTTCAAAAGTCCAGTATCTCTCCTTATACCCACCTCTGTTTGTTGCCTAAAGATCAGTACATAAGCTCTCAGCTACTGCTCCAGTGCCATGCCTGCCTTCTTAAGGTCATGCTCCTAGCCATGATGTTCTTAAACTAAGCTTCTAAAGCTGTAAGCCAACCCTCCACTTTTAACTGCTTTTTTCTATGAGTTGCTTTGGTCATAGTGTCTCTGTAAAGCAATAGAAAAAGAATTAAGATAGTGCCCCGATTCTACAGATCTTGGTTCCATATCTAACATCAGAAAATTTTGAAAAATGATTAGATGTGTTTATGTTGAATAACTTTAGGATATTTTAGTTGATGAACATTTAAGAGAAATCTACATTTTGCTCAATGTTCAGTACTTCCATGGCAACACATCTAGACCCAGTTCCCTCTACTTCTTGCCAGAGCTATGTCACAGTCTGAGAAAATCTCCCAGTTCAGTTTCATCTTGCTATTCTTTATGAACCAGTTAAATGGAAACACTTGAGCCAGAAAGTCCAACCTACACCACTGTTGGCTCAAAGACCTTAAAGGGCTTACATTTTTTACTCCAGGTGAAATGGATATACATATGTTCTTTACATGTTGTAACTCTTCTAGGTCCTCTTACCCTTAATTTCTGGGTCCTCATGGTTTTCAGTTTTCTTATTCATTAATTTTATTTAATTTTTGAACATTAGCCATGATTATCATGCCAATAAGAGCTTTGATGCTTTTTCATCCTTCTACTCCCATGTTCTATATTTTCCATCTGTCAGCCTCTTGCTTCTGTTCATTGCCCAGTCTCTCTATTTGAGATCAAGTTTCCTTTACCACTAATTGCCCGTTCTTTATTAGGTCTTATTATCCACATATGTCAACTCTATATTTTGTTCATTTGTTGCCAGTAATCCTAGGTTGTGTCATTTTCTAAGAGGGAATGGCTCTTATAATATTTTTTTGCCAATGAAATACATAGCTATTTCTAATATGTTTGTATTTCAACTGAGAATATATTTACTAGTCAGGTTTCTCCTGAGTTTGTTGTGGCACAAGAACAAAATGTTATGTTTCCAATATGTCATTTAAATAAATGTGAATTTCATTTTGAGAAAAAAAATGACATGGGCATTTCTTTCAGTCTTTCAGTCTTTCGATAGGCTACTTGTATGATTCCTCTTTATTACTTAATAGGCAGAGTGTAGCTTGATGCAAACCTTCATTTCTAATTGTGCTCCAATATTTTTTTATCTGTATTGCCAATTGACAGTGTTTACTTAGGAGAAACAGCAATTTAGAAATGTGGACCCGAGTGATGACTATAATAGCATACAAGACCCATTCTTCTACTGGTTAGCTATCCCTTATGTCATTTCACAGGACTCAAAATACTTAAAATTAAAATGTACCAGAAAAAAAGCAAGGGCATTACAAATTGAATTTTAAAAGCTTAAAATAAAACTTTTATAATGACAGAAATTATGTTTTGTTATGTACAAAAATTTCCTATCTCAAACCATGTACTCAGAATTAAGGTTGAACTTAATGTATTCAAACTTTGGGAATATGCATAGGTTACATTATCAGACACCTTAAATGCATTCTGTTAGGTAATCATGGGAAATTCCACTAAATTTCATGCATGCAAAGCATGCTCATCATCAAGATCACTCCCAGCTCCTAGAAAGTTGATATGCTAATGTTTCAGTATAAATGTATGGGCAGTGACAAAGGAGAGAGGTAAATTTTCAATCCGTATGTGTGACATTTGTCATTCTTTCAGATGTTCCTATAAATAATCTTGACATGCACAAATATAGTCACTTCAGCATTTGTTTGAGATAGAATCAATATCATCTTTGAGTTTAGATTATATATCTATATCTCAAGCTTACATAATTTTGATGGGTGAAAATACAGTGAACAAAATAAAATATGTATTACCAATGCTCAATTTAGTCATTAAAGATATTGAAATAATATACACATTCACCTTCTGTTACAGATGTTTTCAAGTGTTTTCCTTAAAATGACTTCAATCTCACTACCTTCACAAATGGTTTGATAACATTTAAAATAAAATAAACATAAAATTTCATCATTAAATGATGAAATTTTAAAAGGTATTTTATAAATATATTTTATTTTGAATAAATCAAATATTTCAAGTTATTGATATTAAATAATTCAGGTACTTATTCTAATATTGCTATTATAATTTAGCATGAAATTTAGCTCACGGATTTTAGAAATAAAAACTTTTGATGAATTGAAAAGAAAACAGAAAATGTCAGTGTTTCTATAAATGTTACTTAGCACACATACAAAGAGTATTAGAAATCAATTTCTTAGTGAAGCTTAGAGATTAATGGATACTTCTATTATATATAAGTATACATGTTACTATCATAATTGGATAAGAATTTTGGTGGTTTGATTTAGGTGCTCCCACTAAATCTGGGACATTTTAACACTTAATCCACAATTAATAATTATTTGGAAAGGATTAAGAGGCATGATTTTACTGGAGGAAGTTTATCACAGCATGAGGGCATTGAGGTTTTAGAAGCTTTAAACCATTTTGAGGTATCTCTTTCTGTTTCTTGTGGAGAAAGTGAAATAACAGAGGCATCTGGAAAAGTCCCCAAGCAAATGAAGAAAGATTCAATACATTGAACTTGGCCAGCAGATTGGGCTTGGCCAGGAAATGAGAGGAGGTTTGGGGGGTAAAGATGAAGACTAAAATAAGACCAAGAGAAGAGTAAAGGAGATTCTACTGCAGAATTAACAGAGTTATAATGAAAAGTGGGTAGCTGAGAAGAGGGAAACCCCTGAAAGACTCTTAAGGTTGAAAAGGAGAGAACAAAAATTAGGCACTTGTGATCCTGAGGGGACCTGGAAGCCATTGTTTGGTTTGTCATGCTAATGGGTATCACAGATAGACATGTGTTCCTTTTGTCAGAAATATGGATAAATAGCTCTTTTGGTTGAGGAAATTGGATTCACAAATTCCTGAGGATTGGTGGCTTTTGGCAAACCTTAAGAATTGGTGGGGGTAGAGGAGCATGGGTTTTCCTTTGGAAATGAGACGGCAAATATCTTGGATCTTGGCCATCCTTTTACTATGTATATGTGTGTGTGTGTTTGTGTGTGTGTGTATACACACACACATATATATTACATACACACGTACATATTGCACACAGACACATATATATAATTTATATTATATATATATATATAATATTGAAACTCTACTTTTAATAGGACCATCTGAAGTGTTAAAATTTAAAATTTAGTGTAGATTAGAAAAAGGTCTCCACCATTGAGATACTACGTGTGATTGCTGCCCTATTATAGTATTTACGAAGATTTTGAAATCTGAACAAATTTCATTCACCAGAATGGATACAAACTTGTTTTAATGTGAAGGAGTAGATTGCTATATCCATGTATAACTGAGTCAAACACTTGCCAAGTAGAGCTGCATGATTGGCTGATATATCAGAATAAATTCTCAATTGGAAAGACAGATATCAATGTATAGAAAAGACTGACTCAATTTGTCCAGAAAAGCTAGGAGAAGGCATGATTTATCATCTTGGCTACTAAATTTATGGTTTAAAACTATCAAACTGCAAGAAATATGGATAGTGTACATGAATTTAGTGAATCTATAGTCCCAGACCAGCTAGTCAAAGTTTCAAGAATACATGGTAAATATGATCAAATAACATTCAATGGTTTATTTTTTTCCTTTGTCATCATGAGGAACTTATCTGTAGTTCCCATTACGAAGTTAAACCTTCTGAAACATTAAATGGCTCAGTGAACTCCAAAGCAATGTGGTACCAAAATGTAATTCAAATATCTATTCTTTCTTTTGTTTAGTCAATATTCATGTATCACAAGAGACCTAAGATTTTAGAGCTAATTGTTTTTGATAGGAATAATATTTAAATTTATGAAAGTTACAAAAATTACATGTTAGCATATATTTCAATTTCAGTTTTACACACTATTTGAGTATATGTCTCCCTCAGACACAAATACCTCTCTGGCACATTCTTGATGTTTCTTTGGTTTTATCTCACACTATGTCTACCTATACTAAATGTGGAACACACATTACTAGATTTTATCTAATAATATAAACTGAATCAGGTAATTAAATTTACAAGGGTACAGAGAGTCTTTTTAAAGAACAACCTTTATCTCTTTAACTTCAGAATTTTCCCTTAATAAGTTTAATCCTTCTGAACTTAAATTTTCGTGCTAATTTTTAATCCATAATAATTTTTGTCTCACGGGAAAATTGGGTACCAAAATTATTACTTCATGTTACCTGCAATGATTCACTTGTTGATGAAAGAGCAATGCTTTTTAAAAATAATCTAGTTTGTTCCTTTCTTAACTTTTTATCCTTTTAGTATTTGCTTTTCAATTAAAAATAGATTACATTCCCCAAGCAACTTTACCAGTAAGCTCTTCTCCACATAAGCATTAAAAAAACACTACTTTTCAACCAGGGGTATTTTTGTTTTTTGGTTATTACGTGTAGCAATAAGGGAATTTTTCCCTGCATATATTCAGTAGAGCTCAGTCTTTACTTCCTCTCATTCCCCTCACATTGCCAGAATATTGGCAGCTTCTACTATATTGTATATGAATCAGTTTCTATCTATACCTAATCAATATTCCTATCTCAAAATTGAATGGTTCAAGTGATTCCTTTCAGATATGATATATCATGCAAACCTTATTTCAAATATCCACACTCATT
Source organism: Hylomyscus alleni (assembly GCA_019843855.1). NCBI lineage: Eukaryota > Metazoa > Chordata > Mammalia > Rodentia > Muridae > Hylomyscus > Hylomyscus alleni. The sequence goes on along the minus strand of JADRCC010330333.1, from coordinate 26,799 downwards.
TTGATAGCTTGCAAGAGTGTATCTTCTTAATGCCCCTCAGCCTAATTTGCCCTGTTTGTGGCAAAGGCTTTTCTGAGACAGAAAGCATGGAAGGAAGAACAATTAAAAGACTGCAAAAGCCTTCTTGTCCCAATTGGAAGTGTATTTTTAGTTTCAGAGTTCCTCAGGAGATTCATGTTCTCTAATGCTGCTGTCTTGGTAATATAGTACAATGTGCCCATTATTCAATTGTGCCACCTTCTTTTTACATGAGTTTCTCCTTACACCTTTTTAAATAAAATTCCTGATTAACTTTCAAGCAGAATATGTTTCCATGAAAACTGAGGAAGTTTGTAATATTCTGGTGTAAAATTTGAGTGTAAGAGCATTGATTTCTTGGGACTGAGACCCTCATCACTAAAGGCACATAGGATACTGTTACTGATATATCTGAGCTTGAACTGTAAAAAACTTCCAATATCATTATCAGACTAAATACAGCAGAAAAGAAAGCAGTGACTAGTGGTGTAACTCAGATGTCTGAGGAAAGCAGATGAATATTTGATGGAATTTTAAAGTATAAAATGTTTCAATGAAGAACATTCAGTAAATATAATAGTCTATAGATAAGTATTGATGTAAAACAAATTCCGAATGTCAAAGAAGAACTGGGACATCAAATAAAGGAAAGAGTATTCCTGAAAGCCAGATGGTAGGATGATCAAAACATAAGTTTTAGAAATTGTGAAATGAATGATGCATCTCCAGACAAGTTGTAATTCTCATCAACAATACATTGCTGCCCATACTGCACAGCATCAGTTTGAAACATGAGATTGAAACTTGCAAGTTTTTGTTTATGGGTTGTTGTTCTCAAGAGTTTTGAAACTGCACATCTTTCTTTACATTCTGGAACTATAGGAGTAGCTAAATTTCTCTATTAAAAGCCAACTCTTATTTCTCACTAAGGGAAGAACTATGCTTTGCCTATGTTCTTTTCACCTTCTCACAAGGGGATTTATTCCTGCCCAGCAGACTAACAAAAAATACTCTGAATTTAGCTGGGCAGTGGTGGCACATGCCTTTAATCTCAGCACTTGGGAGGCAGAGGCAGGCGGATTTCTGAGTTAGAGGCCAGCCTGGTCTCTAGAGTGAGTTCCCGAACAGCCAGGGGTACACAGAGAAACCCTGTCTCGAAAAGACAAAAAAAAAAAAAAAAAAAAAAAAAAAAACTCTGAATTTATGCAAGGAACTTCTAAAAGTTATATATTTTTTGTCATCATGTGCTAAAAAGAGCCTAGATAATATGTGGGACTGAATATTGTGGATGCTGGATTATGAGGGATGGATTACAAAGTCAGGTACAGGAGAGCGAATCCAGATATAGCATTCATACAAAATGCAGAATTTAACTTCCTAGCCCGACCTCATAGAGATGGTGCCGATGTGTGCCTATGGTGTATTTCTTAGTAGATTGGATAGAACAATCCTCTGCACAGAATGAAGTGCAATGCTGATGATAGCATACAGTAGGAGCCAAATGAAAAAGACTCAGAGCATTGTGACTACTAATCATATAATACATTTTCTCATCAAGTAATAATGCCTGAATAAGTCACACCTAAGATGAATGACAGCCATTCCATCCCAGAAAAGTCTAAGTAGGAATGCTTTCTTTTTAATTATGTAAACCTTTGAGATAGTACCAGTTTTACTTGCTGAACAGTTAGGACAGGTTAATGAAATGTATAAACAAAAGTTTCGAAGTAGAGAAGGGCATTTGAAACAAAAAGTACATTTTTCAGAGTTCAAGCAAGTGTGAACACGAGCCTCTTCTAGCCCTCCCTTTCTCAGAGTGGCTTGTCATAGCTGAAAGGACAGAATTCAGCATGGATTTTTGTGGAAAAGGAATAGAATGTCGAGAACCAGAACATCCAAGAACTGAATGGTTTCTGCAGGGCTGCAATAGTGAGAATGCTATCCATTCACTTTTTCTCCAGCTTATGTCCCATGGCATCTACTGAGTAAGTAGACATCTAATACTAATTATTCAGGGGCCTGGGGTTATAGATAAAATCTTCATCAACCACTACTTGTTTGACTATGACAATAAGAAGGCAAGGTATATAATTCATTTAGGTAACTATGTGCTTAGAAAGAGAAATACAGCAACATTTCTGATATTAAGTTGACATTAAATGCTAAAGTAGCTAAAGAATCATCTTGGGCTTCATGGTACAGCAGGGACTGGGTAATACACTTAGGCACAGGTGTAATGGTCTCATGTGACCACTGAGCCATATAGTACTTTCTTTGTCTGGATGTAAAAGTACAAAGATTATACTCATTAATTGAGAAAACCCCATTCATGATCATTTCACTTCAGAAATAAGAGTTCTCTTATTGTGTACGGTACAGTGGAAGCTTGAAAAACATACACCACCTCAATAAACATGGTAGAAAATAATTTTGAAATTTATATATAACAGGAGACATAAACTTGAGCTTTACAACTTAAAGGGGATAAATTATAAACTTCATAATATCTCCATTTCAACATATTTTTCTTAGAACAAACTAGTAAAAATAATGTAAAAATGACTTTTGAACATAACTACATACAGTTTTGGTTTTTTTCAGAAACAGTTATAAATTTAATAAATCTGCCTGATAATTTACAGCAGCAGCTCCGAGACTGGAGTTGCCCTGAGAAGCAGGGACTATGGGAGATTGCAGCTGCTGCCAGAGAGGAACTTGAGTCCACAACTGAGGAGGTGGTCAGGAGGCTGGCAACCATGCCTCCAGGATGGCCAGCAGGGCAAGAGTGGAGGCCAGGCTAAAGGCTCATAGGCCATGGGCTTACAGCAAACTAGAGTGTGAGGCCAAACCAGTGAGGGCTGCCTGTGCTCCCACCATGAACTCCTCAGTGCAAACTGGCCATGAGTAGGTGCAGCTCACGGGAGGCTCACTACTGTGGCGGTCACTCAAACCCGGCTTGCTCTTGACGAGGCCACTGATGCTCTTGAGTTGTTTGAAGCAGAGTCGATGCTTGTGCAACCTCTCCTCTCGGCTGATGTCCACACCCACAGAGGGCAGGGCTGCCAAAATGTCGGTGATGAGAGGTAGGAACTGCTGCAGGATCAGCCTCAGGGAGGTGCACCCGGTCTGGACGTAGCTCTCATACTTGCTCTGTAGAAGTTTCTCAATCTGGGGCAGCACTGTGGTGCACAGGTCCAGCTTCCACTGGGAGGCTTCCGGTTGACAATGTTCAGGAGGTCCACCACCACAGATAGGTCATTGATGGCCACTGCAGAGTCCACTGATGTCTGGATATCTCCTGTGGTCCACACAGCTCGGACCATGTCCAGGTTCTTGTGGTGGCTGGTGAGCAGCACATACATGGTGTCATGGCCTTTGTGTATCTGAGACACGGCATCCTCGTCCACCAGCTCTGCCTGCTGCTTCACGGCGGGCAAGAAGTCTGAGGCCTTTAAGCCAATGGGCTCGTTCCGCATGGCAGGGATGATGGCAGCCTCACCCTTGGGTGCAAGAGCGCAGTCATAACTGACGGTCGTGTTGTGACCTCGAGATTTGGCACCGGCAACTGCACATCCATGGCTGGGCTGGGTTTTGAGGCCTCCTTTGCTGTGGTTGTGTCATCTTCTGGGTGCACTGGGAAAGGTTCACTTCTCCGGGGCAGCGTCCAACTGATGCTGTTCTTAGGCTGGAAGATCTCATTGCAGTCCTCCGTTTTCTGGATCTCAGCCCGGGACTCACGCTTGTCCCTGTCACCTTCACTGCTTGGCCTGTGCCGCTCGCTCCCTGAGTTGTGCTTTACCCTCTGAGGCTTGCTGCAGATCGTGCAGGGCCACTCGTAGATGCAGTGGAGGGAGACACCAGGGTTAGGGGGCTGTTGTATCAGAGGCTGACTAGCCTGCACAGGGTCCTGGGTTACAGTTCCTGTTCTGGTGACTTTTGACAGGTCCATCACATAAGAGGAGACATTACTCTGGGAGGAAGCCACACCTATCAGCTGATCATTGCAGATTATCTACAATTGAAGCTGTTGTGTTGCATATGATGTAGTTACTGGAGCCAAGTGTCAGAGTTGGTGTGTGCCTATTGGTCTGGTGCATGCATTTGTTTTCATAACCATGAGAAAGAGTAACAAATGATACATTTCTATTTAAAATGACCACACTGTACTTTTGTACTGAACTAAGGTTGTTATACAGTTAGTTTCTCTGAAGTTGGATGGTTAATCATTATATTCAACTTTATTGGAGAGACAAACTAGCTTAAGACACCAATGAAACCATTTCTGGGTGTGTCTGAAGTTCATCTCCAAAGAGAAATAAAGAAAGATAATAAAACTTACTCCAAATATAAGTATGACCATCGTTCAAGAAAGGCTTGAGGTAGGATAAAAAGCAAGATGAGATAGCAAGGAAACATAACTCTGCTTTTAGAAACATGAAGTAGGCCACTCTCCACACCCACATCCCCCTCCCTTGGTGAACTGAAATCTCAGAAACTGTGAGATAAAATCCTACTATAAAGCTTCTTTATGCACACAGACA
>JADRCC010330333.1:0-22230 GCA_019843855.1 Hylomyscus alleni | reverse complement strand
GAGAGAGAGAGAGAGAGAGAGAGAGAGAGAGAGAGAGAGAGAGAGAGCATAGATAAACAGTTGATAGTGAATATATAAAATCCACCCCGAAGCTCCATGACTTTAGAATGAATGACTCTTTTAAAATTAGGAATCCATTGTGGTATGTCTGATTTGTGGCTGGACAAGTGTTGAGTGGCTATACTAATCTCGATGTGTGATATTTTAGACTAGATAGCCAATACATATTTTGGAGGATTTGGTACTACACATGCATTCTAGAATATATGTATATAGGTCTTAAAGGCAAAAATTTCATGATTGTATTTGCATGGATTATACCAGAATACATCTTCAAAATAAAAGATTAATGCCCAACACCTATTGGAAAAAAAATCTATATAAAAAATAGGGATGAAAGATCTATTAATCTATGACTATAATGACAGGTTATTAGGGATCAGTTTTGTGTTATGTCCATGTAACAGAAAACCAGAAGTAGATTCCTTTTAATACACTGTGACCTGTCTAGACATAGGCGTTTGCCCTGCTAATGTTGCTAGGTACAAATTTCCTCTTGTAGAAAGGGCTTGAAATCCAATCAGAACATGGTTGGTTATTCTCATGATGTCCAGTCCACTACTGCAACACTGGGCATATCTTGGTAGGCTGGTTGTTATTATAGCTCCCAGGGTTCATGGCTGAGTAAGAGTGATGATTACTAGTCTCCTCTGGCAGCATACATAGAATCTTCAATGACAAATTGCAAGTAGGGATAAAGCTTCCAGGCAATTTCTTTTTGTTCTATGATTCATGTATAAAGTGTCTTCAGCAGTAGGTTTTATATCAAATACTGGTAAGTAACCATGAGCATTACCAGTAGCTTATAATGTTGGGAGGCTATAGGACCTCATGCCCAACTACTCCAAAATATGCAATCCATTCCTTGCACTAGAGCTTTTTGTTTGTTGGTTTACAATGTATAAACAGAACATTATTACCACATTGCAGGCTAACTACATTTTAACAGTGTGCATATATTTTAGAAAATTTCCCCAGTAGTAGATTTCCTTATGACTTTTTTCAAAATATCCTTATTGATGATTGCACCTACACATGTTCCCTTCATGACCTAGCAGTTTCATCTCATACCACAATTTAACTGTTCATGCTTCATTATTAATTTTAACCTTCTATATCACTATATCCTATGTCTCTTCACTTGAATATCCCTGACATGATCTCTAAACAATCTCTGAACCCGGAGACTAAGGAATGCTCAACCTTATAGGAGATACCCACATCATAAGTCCCTCCTCTCAAGGCTCAGAAAATATCATATTAGAGAAGCCAGGAAGATTGTAAGAATTAGAAGCAGTGGGTGATGACAGACAGTATTTTCTGGATGCATTATGGCATCTAAACACATGAATTCACATTTGTAATGACAACATGCACAAAAATTGTGCAAGCTCAAGCTAGCCATAATTTCAGCAGAGAGGGAGAAAAGCCTGCACAGAATTCTACCCACATCTGGGGAACAAACAGTTATTCAAGGATGCTAGGATAGAGGAAGTGAAATTTTCTTAGTATTGTGATCCCTGGTATAAAGACAGTGACAAATTGGGAGATCACATCTCCAAGAGTGTAAAGACAGTATAAACTGGAGTTTAGGTGTTGAAAAAGCTAGAGAAGTGTGAGTGGATCTGACAGAAACTAGATGACAGGTGAATATGACCAAAATGCACTGTATAACATTCTCAAAAAACTGATTTAATTAATGGATGACTGTCTTTTACCTTCTACCACTAAGAAGTAAGTATGGAGTTTAGTATGCTTTTTGTCAGTTTAACAAAAGCACTGGTCACAATAGGAAATAAATATCTTAGACTTTCCATGGTGGTAAGGAGAGTGTCAAACTCTGTAGGAGTTCTGGGACAAATATTTTTATTGAAAACTTGACCTGACACTATTACTGATGCCATATTGTACTTGCAAACAGGAACCTAGCATGACTGTCCTCTGAGAAACTCTACTGGCAGCTGACTGAAACAAATGCATGTACTTACAGCCAATCATTGGACTGAGGTCAAGGACCCTTATGGTAGATCTGGGAAAAGATTGAAGGAGCTGAATGCGATGGCAACCTCATAGGAAGAACAACAATATCAACCTGGACCCCTGGGAGTTCCCATACACTAAACCACCAACCAAAGAGTATACATGAGCTGGTCCGAGTCACCAGACACATATGTAGCAGAGGACTGCCTTTTCTGGGTGAAGTGGGAGAGGATTTGCCTAATCCTGTAGAGACAGGCACTGAACTGGGGTTGGGTGAGTGAGAGGCTTCGCAAGTGGGGGGTGGAAAGTATTCCTCTCAGAGGCAAAGGGGAGGGAGTAAAGTACTCTTGCAGTGGGGACTGGGAAAGGGGCAACATTTGGAATGTAAATAAATGAAACAATAAAAAATGTTACTGATTTAAAATAATGAAGAAAAGAAAAGGTCCATGCTAATATGAAATCATTTCTGCAGATAATTTGACAGACCATAAATTCTTGAAAATACTGTGATTAGCAAGTACCTATGTTGTACTTTATAGAAAGTCTCAGTAAGGAGCTCCTAATTTTAGTCCCATGATTTTTTAAGATGAGTACCATCTGTAAGAAATAACACATCACCTTTTTCAAATTAAGATGCAGCCTATAACAAGTCTTGTAAGCCTCTGAGTGTCTGGTAAAGAGAAAACACTAGGCTGTGTGGTCAGATCCATACATCAAGAGCTATGTTCTGTCAAATAGAGAGTAACACATCTTGGTGGACTTAACATCAATCCATCATAAAATCCAAGTGTCATGGCTAGAATCAAACATAAAGAAATCCAGAGAGTACAGAAAAGCCACAGTAACAAATGCAACAGACCCACATCACACTCCACTATGACATTTGTGCCTTTTACTTACTTCACACATGTGCTAAACACGATTAAGCTATTTATCTGGCTGGGAGAAGGGAAAATAAAAGTCCCTGGATAAATTGTGTTGGTTTTCTATTATTTAACATATACCAAAGCAGTTTATTGTCATGTTATTTCAGTAGTGGATTGGCTCTGAAACTAAGTTGTGCTACAAAACCTCATGGTAGTGGACTGAATGGGAACTAACTTGCATAGGCTCAGATATGTAAATGCTTGTTCTTTGGTTAGAGGCACATTTTGGGGCTCTCATGAAGCCTTTAGAATATGCAGCCTTAATGAAGTAGCACACTATTGAGGGCAGGCTTCAGGGATTGTAGGTTTGTTCTATTTCTAATTTACCATCTGTTTCATCCCTACAGTTAAATGTGATGTCTTAGTTGGCATGCATGCTGCTGACTACCGTGCCTCTCCTCCATGATGAGCTCATTCTTCCAGAAATGCAAGTCAAGAAAAACTCATCCTTTTGTAAGTGCCTTGGTATTTAATCCCAGTAACATTAAAGTAGCTAAATGCCATTAAATCAGCTGAACTTTGGATGGTTTAACTAACCCTCAGAATTCTATAGAAAGAAAAATGACACGCTACAAGAAAATATGAAAGTTTTTCTCAGTATAGTAGTCCAGATAGGTATCCTTGGGTTCTTAGAGGTTGTAAGACATCTGTCCAGGTCCTTCTAGCTTTAAAATATCTGTTGTAGAGTTGGGTGTAATTCTGATAGGTCTACCTTTGTATGTTACTTGGCTTTTTTTCCCTCACAACGTTTAATATGTTTGTTGGTTTCTTTCTTTTGTTTTGTAGATTTTTGTGTTTTGGTTATTATGTGGCAGGAAATTTTTCTTTTAACGTCCAGATTAATTGGTGTTCTGTTAAAGTCATTGTATGTTTGTAGGCATCTCCTTCTTTAAGTTGGAAAATTTTTCTTCTATGATTTTGTTGAAATATTTTCTACTCCTTGGAGCTGGGACTTTTTACCTTCTATTCCTAATATTCTTAAGTTAGGTATTTTCCTAGTATTCCAGATTTCCTGGATATTTTATGTCAGGAAATTTTTAGATTTAATGTTTTCTTTGGTTGGTGTATCAATTTCTTCCATCTTATCTTTTACACCTAAGATTCTCCTTCTGTCTCTTGTATTCTGATTGTGATGCCCGTGTCTACTGTTCCCATTTCCTTCCCTAAGTTTTCCATCTCCAGGATTTCCTCAGATGTGTTTTCTTTATTGTTAGTGTTTCCATTTTCAGGTCTTGAATAGTTTTATTCATTTCTTTCACCTACTTGATTGTATTCATTTGCATTTCTTTAAGGGATTTATTAGTTTCCTTTTTAAAGCCTTCTATGTATTTGATTGTATTTCCAGGTATTTCTTTCAGTGATACATCCATCGCCTCTTTAAAAGCACATATAGTCATTATAAAATTGGACTTAAGGTCATTTTTATGTGCCTCATTTGTATTAGGATATTCAGGGCTTGCTGTAGTGGGGTAACTTTGCTTTGAAGGTGCCATGCTGCTCTGGCTCTTGTTGTTTGTGATCATACCCTGGCCTTTTGCCATTTGGTTTTCCCTGCATTGTTTCAGGAAGGCAACCATAATCTGGATGTTCCCTGTGTAGAAGGCTACCAGTGGGCAACCTTGGACTGATTATTGGTGTTGTAGCAGGTCTGTGTGTTCCTTGTGTGGTGGGCCTGATAGCGGCCAACAGAGTGATGACCAGACATTGGAGCTCAGGGGGACAATCTAAAGCTAGCTCAGGACAGCTGAAGCTGAGCATTCCCCAGGGAACAAGCTGGGGAATTGGGGGTCAGGGATCAAACCTGAGTGTTCCTTTATTGGATGGCCTTGTAGAGGCCAGAAGAGCAGTGGACAGCAAACTAGAGCTCTAGGGAGATTTAGCTGCTAGTTCAGGGAAGCTAGGCAGGGGAATGGACATGGGGAAGAGAGCAAACTGGTTGTTCCTTGTTGGGTGGGCCTAAAGGAGGCTGGCAGAGAAGTGGCCTGTCGATGGAGCAATGGAGCAATGGGGCTCCATGGATAGCCTGCAGTTAGTCAGTGTGACAGCTTACAGGGAGTCAGTGGGGGTTACCCTACCTGAGATTCCTACCAACCAGGAATGGAGAGACTGAAATGGCTACCTCCTGTAGCTAGCAGGTGGAAGAAGGGGGACATTAATCTTCCTACAAAAACTTCAACCACAAATTTGCCCTATCTACAAGATACACAAGGATAAAATTGAAGCGAAGACTGAAAGAACTCTCAACCAATGACTTATCCAACTTGACACCCATATCATAGAAGAGAAACAACCTCTGACAATGTTAATGATACTCTGAGATGCTTCCAGATAGGAACCTAGAGTAACTGTATCCTGAGAGTCTTTATCTGGTAGCAGATGGAAACAGATGCAAAGACCCATAGCTAAACATCAGGCAGAGCTCAGGGAGTCTTGTGGAAGTCAGGGAATAGAAGTGAGCAGGTTGGAGGGGTCAAAGACACCACCAGAATATCTACAAAGTCAATTAACCTGGGCTCATGGGGGTTCACAGAGACTAAACAACCAAATAGCACAAATGGCTGGACCTATGTAATGTACGTCAACTGTGCCACCAGAGGAATAGGCCTAGGGCTACTAAGGTGGAGAATGCTCAAACCATGAAAATCTAAAGTGTTTGAGATTGCAGTAGAGCTGCTCCCTCCCTGTCTCCATGCCTTCTTTGGGGCAATGAACTATGGCCCCCACCTAGATGATCACTTAATCATTATAAAGAGACAAATCTCTTGCCTCTAGATGCATTGCAGGTGTGGCTGCTGTGTCACATGTATGTCAGTAGGTAGCAGACAGGACAGAGACTGTGTCTACATTTAGTGTTCTCATCAATTGTAGATCTGCCTTCTGCCCCACTGCTGGGATGTGAGACACACTACTCGGGAGGCAAAACTCAGAGAGTGCTTGAATGTGTCTACCTGTACTCCTGTGATGGGGAGCACTGAGGCACCTCTTGTTGCAGGGTAGGAGAATGCAGTCTAAGATGGGGGTGGCCAAAGTTGGGAGCCCCAGACTCTCAAGTATCTAGTCACCACTGGATTACCACACAGAGGAGTGGCCTGCAAAGAGGCAGGGAGCAGGGAGCTGCCTACCATCTCAGGCAGATGACCGTGCGACAGGGACTCAGAGCCTCTTTACTTTACCAAGTTTCCTGGCAAGGTTCATTATCCCACAACCAATGAACATCTGAACATTCCCTGAAAAAAAAAAAGTAGCCTGAGACAACCACCAGTCTAGCCATGCAGGCCCCTAAGACTCCCAGGACCAGGAAGTCTAGAAGTAGATTTCAAAAAACTAGTCCATAGATGAGAAGAACTGCCCTGGGACTGAGGGCCCAGAATGGGAGTGACAGCGACAGATCCTCTCATGGGGCCATTCAGACTTTCCAGGTGAGAAGAGAGCACTAGATGGGCATCAGGGACACCAGACCGGCATCATGGGACTTGGACAGGGAGCTAGAGTGAGACAACTACCAATTTGGCTGTACTTGGTGTAGAGGGAATATCTGTGCATTATATGGGTGCATCACCTGTCAACTTAAAAGTATATGGCTTAGGCAGGAACTCGAAGGTGGGGCATTCAGGAGAAAGAGGATTCTGGGATTCATCAAGGAAGAAGACAGATGCATGGTACCTAAATGCAGCTAACCAACCATGAGGCAGGATGTGGATTAAAAGGGTTATTTTAAGCGATTGTTCTAATCAGAGAAGACTCTAGCTATATGGCCAAGGTATTTGTAAGTCTTATTTCTGGGAGCATGAGAATAGGATGAAGAACCAGACCCAGCTTCTCACCCAGGACTGAAGGAGCTGACCATGCCCAAGTGTAGTTCTGAGTTTCCACCTTACTGCTGGGGCATCAGATGTAGCACTGTGTTCCTCCCTAGCTGCTGGGGTGCTGGACTCATAGGATGCTAACTCTCTGCTCAGGTAAGATGAAATGTAACCTAAAATGGGGGGGAGGGGTCACAGCCAGTGTTCCTCTAGGTGAGAAATGAGGGTGGTGGTCTGGGTTAGAGGCTGTGGTTCTAAAACTGCTGTGCACTCAGATGCTGCTCAGGACCTCATGGAGTTGGAAATGGGCTCGTAGGTCTGTGATGAGCCAGGAGCACAGGACATCTATCTTAGTTCTGAGTGAGTGCCAGAAGTGCAGTGGGGTCTTTTGCAGGAGACTTAGGTGCAGCTGTGCATGACAAAGGCCTTCCTCCTGCAGTGGTCTTTGATGAAAGAGACAGTTCTTGCTTGTTCAAACTGCTTTGTTCATGGTGAATGAGGGTGCATATGACTTAGTCGGCATGAACCAGAGATGACATACTTTTGCAGGAAGGATTGCCTAGGAAGGGATGCTCATTGGATAAATACTGAAGGTCCCTAGATACATCAGTAGCATAGAAGACTCTAGGCTCTATGTTATGACTGGTTGTAATGGTCCTCTTGGTGGGGTATAGTGGTCACATGCTCTAGGACAAGAATCTGGTTGGGAACCTATCTGAACTCTGCTGTTCTCAGTTATGGTTTTATCAGGTGTCTTAGTTAAGGTTTTATTGCTGTGAACAGACACCATGATCAAAGAAACTCTTATAATGAACAGAATTCAGTTGGGGCTGCCTTACAGGTTCAGAGGTTCAATCTAGTATTATCAAGGTAGAAACATGGCAGTGTCCAAGCAGACATGAGGCTAGAGTAGCTGAGAGTTCTACATCTTCATCTCAAGGCTGTTAGGAAAAGACTGGCTCCAAGGCAACTAGGACAAGGGTATTATATCCCACACCTATATTGACACACCTACTCCAATAAGGCCACACCTCCTAATAGTGCCACTCCCAGGGACAAACATATACAAACCATCACATTGAGATTCTGAACTTTGCTACTACCTTATCAGTTCTTCTGTCTGGTGGCAATGTCCACTACTTCACATTCAAGATTACCTCTGCTCAGTCCCATAATGCATGAGTTGGGCATAGCACTCTTGAGACCAGTTCCAAGATAACCCTAAACACTCAAAGACCTTAAGTGCCTCTAAGAGGAGCAAGTAAATGGTGGAGATATGGAAGATAAAAATATAGGGTTTGGGCACAACTAAGAAAGGAAGAACTTTAGACTCAAGGAGAGTGAGGAACAGCGCAATGTGAGTAGTTGGTGATGCTACCCAGGACCATGGTAGGGGTCTGGCTGTGTTGCCAGCGGGGCTCAAGTCTGAGTCGATGGCCCTGTTGCAGCAAGGTCTATTACCCCCAAAGTCCAGACAGATATCTCTAGTCTGGGCTCTTGCTGGAGGAAAAGTTGATGTCTGAGAGCTTTGCAGAACTGTACTCATCCCTTACCTGAGCATCTGGAAGAGCTGGCTCTGGGGTCAGGAAAGAAGGAGACCCGATCCTGCCCCTAGCCAGCTGTAGTACTTGAGAGATTGGCCCTGCACATCACAGAAGTTGTGGGTGAGTCACCTATCAAGGATGTGAGCATGGGAGATCTGGCCCTATACTTCCTCTTTTGTGTGGTTCTAAGGAAAAGGGAGAGATATCCTTCTCTCCACTTGCCCCTCACCATCTATGTAAAGAAGGAGACATAGCCCTGTTTTCATAAAAGCAGGAAAGCTTGTCCTGCACTTTATTGGCTACAGCACTTACGAGAGCAGACCCTGCACCATGCCTGGGCAGCAAAAAAGAGCTGACCCTGGTAGTATGGGCATGGGCCAGTCCAGCCCAGAAGGCATGACCATGGCAGAGTTGGCCCCACCACTTGTCTAGCATGCAGTGACATGGGTAAAAAAGAGATGACACCCATCCCCACCCCTTGCTATCTACAGCAGTCAATAAAGCTGGCCCTGAGGTCCCTAGTGCAGGAGAGCTGTCCCTGCCCTTCACCTGCTGAAATATTTTGGAGAGCAGGACCTACAGCTCCTCTGGGCAACACAGTAGAACTGAACATGATGGTAGAGGCATGAATAAGTAAATAGTATGAAAGTGGGAGAGTTGACACTGCCTCTAGTCTGCTGGGCAGTGGCACAGATTAGAGAGATGCAGTCCTTCCTCTCTCACCATCTATGGCAGGCAGAAGAGCTGGCAACACGTTCATGATAGTGGGAGAATTGGCAGTGTCCCTCAAGAGCTAAAGTACTCAGGAATGATCAAGCCCTGCCCCTTGGTTAGGCATCAGAATAGTGCTGGTTCTGCTAGTAGGGGTTGCTGGTGAGCCAGCACCAAGAGTGTGAGAACAAGAGATCCAATATGCTGACCAACTCAGATACTTTACAGGTTCATATCCATGTCTTTGAATTGGCCCATCCCAACCTCTGCTCCTTCAATGAACTGCTGGAGTGCATGAAGGGTTCAGGGTTACAGATCCCAAACTATAAAAACTCCATTACTCAGGGCCACAACAGGATATTCAAAAGGAGTCTCAATGAGGTTTCAGTATTGATAGAGTGGTAAAATCCAGAAACTTTGTGACAGACCAATGAATCATTGCAATAAAAAATTTTGAGCAAAGAAATGTAGACTAAAGAGTATACTGTGAGACACACTGTGGTATACTATACAGCTTTGACAAGAATTTTCACACCATTTGTGGTATAGTGGTTGCAAGAATGGAGAGTGGATACAAAAGGAGGGGATGAGTGGGATTGGGGTACATGATGTGAAAATCACAAAGAACCAATAAAAAGGGTTTTTTTTTTAAGATAGTGACAAATCCACAAACTTTTAGAACAGTAGATGAATGTGAAAGTTGTTTAGTGTACCATAATGATCTGAACCCTGCTTATTTTTTTTTTTTTTTGATTCTTTTTCCTGGCTATCATACAGTCTACAGTGGGGATATCCAATGTGCATGCAATGATGTATTTACTCAATTCTTCTTTTATACACTTGTGAATTTGAGCATCTTTAATAGGACTTGTGGGATTGAGAAACTCTTTTGTTATTGAATTTTATTTATATAACTTTTTCCTGGTTATGATATTAAACAGTACATATATTTTATACCACATTCCCAGGGAGATATCTTTTAATCAACAAATAAAAAAAAATCCCACTGGATTTTTCAAAGTTAAGATATTACTGGTAACCATCATTCTCAAGAGGTGAATGGGGACAGAAAGGAATGGGGAGCAATATGTTGTAGTTGGTGATTATTAACTTCGTAAAAAGTGTCTGTGATAGATGAAGGGGTAAGAAAGAATAGACTTAGTAGCCAGGTGGTCCATTAGAGATTGTCTAAGGAATTGTCAATTTTTGAGAAAGGTACATTGGGGTAAATTCCTATTTTTCAGAGCTGAAGGCCCAGGACACTAGTTGAAGAGTGAAAACTACCTTGAATGGGTAGCAAAGTGGAGAGTTGTCAAAAATAATTTACAACCTGTGATGGTTTGTATATGCTTGGCCCAGGAAGTGGCAATATTAGGAGGTATGGTCTTGGAGTAGGTGTAGCCTTGTTGGAGTAGGTATGTCACTATGGGTGTGAGCTTCCATACTTTCATCCTAGCTGCCAGTCTTCTAGCTGCCTTCCGAACAAGGGGTGGGACTCTCAGCTCCTCTAACCCCATGTCTGCCTGGATGCTGCCATATTCCCACCTTGATGATAATGGACTAAACTTCTGATCTTGTAAGAAAGCTCCAATAAAACGTTGTCTAAGAGTTGTCTTGATATCTGTTCAAAACAGCAAAACCCTAACTAAGACACAACCTGAGGGTAGCCAATCCAATATACTGGTAAAGGTCAAGAATTCTAAAGTTCTTTCATTAATCTTCTACTTATAGACTTTGTCAGGAAAAAGGCCAAAAAGAAACATAAAGATTATTTCTGAGAAGGTAAAATTTATCTGTGAAGTATGTGAATACATACTAAATAGATACTGTAGTCTGTTACTTAAACTTCTCAGAAGGAAGTGAGGGGGTTTGCAGCCCCATGGGAAGAGCAACAGTGTCAACTGGTCAGACTCCTGGAGCTTCTGGAGCTCCCACGGAATGGACAATCAACCAAAGACGGGGGTGGCCCTGGTTGGCTCTCAGTAGGAAGAGCTGCCTTTGGACCCGAGGCTCTTCGACGCCCCAGTATAGGGAAATGCCAGGTCAGGAAGGTGGGAGTGGGTAGGTGGGGGAGCACCCTTATAGAGGCAGGGAGAATGAGATAGGGGGTTTCTGGAGGGCAGACCTGGAAAGGGAAGAGCATTTGAAATGTATATAAAGAAAATATCCAATAAAATAAAACAACTTAAAAAAAAAACAACAAAAAAAAAACAACTTCTCTTTTAGGACCCAAGTCATGATTTCTTCTGATGACTGGAATATTTGCTTTAAAAGACAACATTTTCAATCTCTATACACAGTGTAAATCTTTACCAAATTTTATGCCTTCTACATGATGTCAGTCTTTGTCAATGATTAACCAGTGAAATATACAAAGAGACTCGAAGAGTGACAAACTCCTATAGAATGGGACAAAGCTGTAACTGTTTGGACTTTTTATGTTCTCCCAGCTCCTAGGTAATGACTTGAAGATCTTTTATTATTTATGAAAGCTTAAGGTCTTAGTTTAAGTGTCCCAACTAGCTCTTATACCTTTAATTAAGAGTTGCATGCATTAGTCTATGTTCTACCACATGGCTCATTATCTCCTCTCTTTCATACGTCCAACTTCCTCTTCCTATGACAGACTGATGAATCTTTTAGCTCTGTGTCTGACTGATGAATTGAATCTCAGACTCTTTCCCAGAGTCCCTAACTTTACACAGAAGTCATACCTATTCTCTCCTTCATTGCTATAGGCCATTCAGCTCTTTATTAAAGTTAATCAGAGAATGCCTTAGGCAGATGCAAAAGGGCAGAGACACATCTTGATACAGTGCACAAAAATGCTACCCCAACACAAAGCATCCTTTAGGTTAGCATCGGCAAATGCATGTCCTCCACAGCTCTGTTTCCTAATGGTGGTGCAAGTTTGGTACTGTTTAAAACAGTAGAGTATGCCAATGATTTTCCTCTTAGTTTCTTTCTATAGATCCTAAACTAAGACAGAGTTTTTATCTTTTTCCTTATGGAAGTTCTTTGCTTCACAGCTCTGTCCTTTCACATAAATGGTGCCACTTCTCAGCTTATTTTAGTTGCTTGGGAAGTCAATATTTGAAAAGTATTTGGAGTGTTCATTCTCATCTTGTTTTAGTTCTGCTGGAAGAGGTTCTAGTTTGGGATATCTAGCCTTCACTTCCTGGGGGCCAAGTCCTTCAGAGAAAACCAAAAGGAAAAAATCCACACAAGTGAGCTACATAACTATCAACTGCCAGGTTTTTTACAATGCTGTCAAAGCTGTATTGTATAGGATCTATATTCAGTTTTCCTATAGACATGGTTTCATAGCCTGATAGAAGTTTTATACCATCTGTCCAGCTTTATTTATTTATTTATTTATTTATTTATTTATTTATTTGCCTCAAAAAGTGATATTTATTCAAAGAGAGATAAAAACTGAAACAAAACAAACTAAACAAAAACAAAAACAAGATGTCCATGCCTTGGCTCCTTTCCCTACCCCTCTCTAGCTGTTCCTCAGCCCCCCCACACCCAGGACTGAACCCTGGGCTAGAGCCAGGGAGCAGGACAGCCCCTCAAATGAGGTCAGCAACATTGAGGGGCATCTCTTCAATGGAGGTGTTGTAGAAATTCTCAATGTCTCGAAGAGTCCTCTTGTCTTCTTCTGTCACCATGTTAATAGCCACAGCCTTACAGCCAAACTGACCACCTCAACTAATTCTGTGCATGTAGTTTTTCCTGTTGGTGGGAAGGTTGTAATTGATGACTAAGGAGACCTGCTGCACATCAATGCCTCTGGCCAATAGGTCAGTGATAATTAATACTCTGCTAGAGCCAGACTGGAACTCCCTCATGATCACATCTCTTTCTTTTTGGCCTATATCTCCATGCATGGCAGAAACAGTGAAATCTCGAGCATGCATCTCCCCAGGGAGTCAATCCACCTTCCTCCTTCCTACTGGAATTGATAAAGGTTACTGCCTGGTCAGTATTTCATACAAGTCACACAATGTGTCAAGCTTCCAGTCCTCTCTTTCCACATTTGTGTAGAATTGGCGGATACCCTCCACGGTCAACTCTTCCTTCTTGACAAGAATCTGAATAGAGTCTTTCATGAACTTCTTGGTCACCTCAAGGACATCAGAAGATATTGTATCAGACAACAAAATTACCTGTGTGTTACTGCTGAGCTTTTGAAATGTATCATAGATCTGATCCTTGAACTCACGGTTTAATATTTCATCTACTCCATCTAGTACAAACATCATGATGTATTTGGTGGACAAGTATCTCTGGTTAAACATATCAAACACCCCACCAGACTTACCCATGATGATATGGGGAGATTCCATTTGCAGCTTCTGTACCTTAGCACACACACTGGTGCCCCCAATACAGGAATGACAAGAGGCATCCATGTAGTCTCTTAATGTCATAACTACTTTTTGTATTTGCTGAGCCAGTTCACAAGTAGGTACCGGAATCAAAGCCTGGGTGGCCTTTATATCTATCTGTTGCAGAATTGATAAAATGTAGCTGTTTTCTCAGTCCCAGCCTGGGC
This sequence comes from Hylomyscus alleni, assembly GCA_019843855.1. Taxonomy (NCBI): domain Eukaryota; kingdom Metazoa; phylum Chordata; class Mammalia; order Rodentia; family Muridae; genus Hylomyscus; species Hylomyscus alleni. Next base: position 8,645 of record JADRCC010330333.1, on the reverse strand, counting down.
TTGAGCAATCACATCATTACGTCTATTTACTTTAAAATATAGAATCTTGTCTCAGACATCCACCTACATGGGATATTTTTTCTGCTGGTTCAATCAAATGATTTGTAATTAAATTGTGATGATCCTTGTGATCAATTCAGTATGCATAATATTTTTATATGAAAAGAACTTAGGAATGTTGTATTGTAAAATACATACATATACACACATGTATATGTATATATAAATGTAACAACATATAAAGAAAAAGTAATGAGCTTGAGAGAGTAGGATTCAAGGAAAGAGAGATAAAAATGGTAAATGATTTAATGATATAATTTTGAAAAGTAAAAAACTTAAAAATATTTTTCAACTCATTTGCTAGAGTCTTATTAAATACCAATATTTAAACTAAAATAAAATTTCATTAAATAACCTATAACCAAAATTTTAGTAGTAGGTTCTAAGAGGGTAACACATTGGCTTTTGCTCTTTAGCCCTAATTAGTTTAGGATATTGTCATGCTTCAGTGGTTAGAGCAGTTATTATAAAGATTGCATCATTGAATCACTGCCTTTCATTTAAATCATTTTTTAAAACACTAAGTTATAAAATCTATAGTTTGTTATTTACTTTAATTTTCATGAAAATGCAAATTATTAACTTTAAAATATTTCTCTCTTAATATCTTTATGAAGTAGACATTCAAATATTTCAAAGTTTTTGTTTTTAATTTTTCTTCTTATTAATCCTATCTCCTCTTTCTTTCCTACTGATACATACAGATAATAGACCAATCATTTTAGACATACATTAAGAAAATAGCATTAAAAATACTTGCATTAAAAATAAAATTAAAGAGATAGAAGAACAGGACAAAGAGTTATGGAGGGAAGGATAGGAAAAGTGAAAAACTATTGAACGTTCTTTGCTTCAAAAACCTGTCTATTTCAAGAGTATTATTCACTATTTGAATGCAAATACCATAAAGTAGATTGTTTATATAAGGTAGAATTGTGCATTAAAGATTTGGCGATAATTGTGATAACAGAGTACTAAATAGTGGAAAGTGGTAAAATGGGTGACACCACAAAAATCTTATATCCTATACTATCAGCAAACACTGAAATATGTGCCTCAAGATTAAAAATACACTGGGAAACCCAGAAAGAAGAATTGACCTGAAAATTCCCTCCTTGGTAGGAATCCAGAAAATCAATAGACTCCTAGAGACGCAGAGTTTAATTTATGTCTTACAGTTTCTGTTGCTATGTAAGACCACAACCAAAAGAAATTTTGGAAATAAATGGTTTATTTCATCATATGGTTTGTAGTCCATCATTCAGGGAAGTGAAGGCAGTAACTTGAATACAGGAACTGGAACAGAAGACATGGAGGAGTATTTTTAATGATGTTTTTGTTGTACCTTGTTCATCCTGCCTTCTTCTACATTTCAGGACCACATACCTGGAACTAGTATCATCCACCATAAACTAGGTGCTCTCTCATCAAGCATCCATCAATAAAATGTCCCAAAGTCTTTCCTGCAAGCTAATGTGATAAAAGTATTTTTTCAATTGAGATTGCCATTTCTCAATTGAGTATCTAGACAGGATTCTAGATAGTGTCAAGGTTACATAAAGGTAGCCAGGAAAACATATTAATATGTCAAATGATAGGGAGAAACAGCAGATATCTGCAGACACTACAAGTGTGTAACTGAAATAAAAGGGGGAACAGTGCATGACTGAAGAACACATGGGATTTGAAAGAGATATCTATTAATGGTAGTCAATAGACAAGGACACCAATCCACCCACAAAACCTTCTACTTAGATTTGTCCTGCATACAAGTACAGTGACAAAGATGGAGCAGAGATGGAGGAAATGTCCAACCCAAGACTGGCATAACTTGAGACCCATCCATGGGCAAGCACCAATCCCTGACACTACTAATGATGCTCTGTTATGCTTGAAGACAGGAGTCTAGCATACCTGTCCTCTAAGAGGCTTCACCAAGAAGTTAACAGAGACACACAGACAAATATTAGAGGGAAAAGTTTAAGAGTCCTGTGAAAGACTTGGGGGAGAGATTGAAGGATCCATCCAGGGTAAGGACTCTTCAAGATAATGAATAGACTCAACCTGAACCCTTCCAGAGCCTGGATCACTATCCAAAGAGCATACAAAGGCTGCTATACCTGTGCCCCCTGTAGCAGATATGTTGATTGGTCTTCATGCAGGTCCTCCAACAACTGGAGGGAGGTATGTCTCTGAACCTTCGCCTGCCTGGGGATACTGTTCACCTCACTGGGCTCAGTGGAAGAGGATCTACCTAGTCCTGCAGTGACTAATGTGCCATCATGAGTTGGTACCCAGGTCTAACCTCCTACTTCTCAGAGAGGAGGGGAGGAGGGATGGGAGGAAAAGCTATCCAGAGGTGTATTGATAGGAAAGAGGGGGCTTTGATTGGGATGTAAATGTGAATAGATCAATAAATTATAGGAAGAAATGAATAGTGTATTCCTCCAATTTGTCATTCCTGGTATTTATGAACACTAATACTTGTTTTCTGTAGTTTTATGATTTACAATAGAAATTTCATTATATTTTCTGAAAAGAATTCTCAAATGCTTTGATACTGAAGGTTCTAGATAAAAGGTTATTACAGTTGTCATAATTTTGTTTTGGGTTAGTTTTGAATTTTGAGACAAGAATTCTCTGTTTAGCTCTGATTCTTCTAAAACTCTCTGGAGACCAAGCTGACCTGGAACTCGTAAATTTACTTAAGAACTAGAGATATTCAAACTTGAAATCGTTTTTTCCAGTGAGATATGCTGGCACACGTCTTTAGTCCAAGCACTCACTCAGGAACCAAAACCAACCCAAAACAAAAAGGTTGTCCAATGTCACCTTTGAGTTTTCTGACTTCAAAATTAGATAAGTTATTCACTTGTCCATGACCAAAACAAATTTACTTTGAAAATCAACTTCGGTAACACAGACTGACAATTCTAGTCTACTCTCAATAATAGCATAAGACAATCTTTAATGAAACCACATTCTACAATAGGTGCTCCTCAGAACTATAATGTCATGAGAAACAGCTGGAAATACTATGGCAGCCTCAAGAGACTGGGAGATTAGTAGTATTTTGCACAGAATCACTGAAAACAGTGAGACTAACACCAAGGCATTTATGAATATAACTATCAAATATGTCATACTTACAAAATATTTTATGAAGTAGCTAGTACTGTTATGGGTGAAATAGTACTGTGTGATATGCAAGATGGGTTCAGGGTCATGTGAGGGCCATGCTGGTAGATAAAGTGATGTAGATGGGAATTCTACAGTATTAGAAAGTTATATTAGTATAAATTCATTCTCAAGTTTATATTTTGTTTTCAAATGGACAGGAAACCCTATTTAACTGGGGCTGCTTACTCTGGAAATGGCTTTAGAAGACCATAGTTTGGCTTCTGAAAAAGAAGCCTACCATCTTATTTTTCCTACTTTCTTCATTAATTTTTTGTTTTTCTAGCTTTAGGTTGCCTTAATTCTGTGTGTTTCTTTTGGAACTTTTCATTTATTAACTCTTAATATTCCCTTTGCCTCACAAAGCCATAATTGCTAGCAAAAACATAACTAGGTGAGTAACTGGATGTGTAGCAGTAATATTTCATAGTTACAATTCTAAGTAAAATAATACACAGTTGAATGCATATACGAGCATCATATTTCACTTCTGATAATGCTATTAATACTGATCCTATTATGGGATGTATATACCACTATAATAATTTCTCAAAATACATAACAATATTTCTTTGGGAGAGTGAGAATAAATTACAATGAAATAAGTGAACGTATACAATGCTGAAGTTTGGTACACTTAAAATTAAAGAAAATGCTTGAAATAATTTGCATCTATAATCTGCATTCTTGACTCACTAGTATGTGGCTTTAAAGCTTTAATCTTAACTGCCTCTTACAGGTTCACATTTTGAGTACTTGGTCTCTATATGTACATATAATTTTAGTAGGTGCTGGCAGAAGCAGATTAAGAGAAGGGTACACTTGAAAATGATATCTGCTGAGCAGTGGTGGTGCATGCCTTTAACCCCAGCACTTGGGAGGCAGAGAGAGGCAGATTTCTAAGTTTGAGGACAGCTTGGTCTTCAGAGTAAGTTCCAGGACAGCCAGGGCTATACAGAGAAACCCAGTCTGGAAACCCTCCCCCCCACAAAAAAAAAGAAAATGATACCAGCACTTGTCAAAATCTCTGCTCACTGATCCACAGTAATGTTAATATCCTCTACCACACGCTCTTCTTCAGTGAACTCAAGTACTCTGCCATGCCTTCCTTAACATGATGTTATTCAAACTCCGGAAAACTGTGAGTTTTAGTATATCTTCCTCCTTTGTTGTTTCTGTTAGGTGTTATAGGCATATCCACCTAATAAACCCAATATGTATCAGTTGAAGATGTCAGAATAGAGCTAGTAGTGTAATCAGTCCAAGTACAAGCAGAAGTGTTTGGTCTTGGGGAAGGTGATGACAACCTTATGGTATTGAACACAATTTTATCTAAGTATAATGACAACACTTTATTCCAAGAACTTAGTAAACAAGACTCACCAATCCAAAAAAAAAAAAGAAAAGCAACCAAACAACAACAAAACCCAAGATACAACTTGTCTATCCCCATTACCAGTAAATGACCATGAAAGTTAGTTATTTATACATAATTGAAACTTATGCAAAGAAGGCACAATAAAAAATTCATGTAAGTATAAACTCACAAATTAACTCTTACATAAACAAGAATATAAAATAAATTTTAGCTATTTCAAGTTTTGTATGCATAAGAAGTTATTATCAAACATTAATATATGTTAAAATTCTTATAAAACAAGTTGATAAACTATGGTCACACCTTATGTGTGTAAGCAACAACAAGGTGTCAGAAACAAATAATGAAGAGCATATATCATATAGTAATTTAATGTTTGTTTATGTGAAGGATGAGCGCTACTTGCAAGAGTCAAACTATAAGCTTAAGACTTGTGTCTAAACAATAAAGAAAACATCAAGTCTTGGGTTTACTTCTAAGGGTAATGGTTGAGCAAGTATCTAGGGAGGAATGAGTCCTGACTTGGCAGCCAATGACAAAAACTTAAAAAGAAAAAATTAGGGCCTTAATTCTATTAGTGTATGCATTTTGTGGGTTGTTAATATTTTGTGTTAAGCCAATTTTGAGTTATTAATTTTTTTCCTCTTCCAGTTTTCTGACCATCAGGAAGCACTCAGTTTCTTATGGGATTTGTTTGCATGGATCACATTACTTCTGGTCTATTGTGCTTCATTCTAAGCTTTCAGACTCCCCATTGTAAGTTGACTGAAATAGAGTTGTATGATAAGATGGTATTTTCAGATTGCAAGAGAAATATAACCACTCAATTCATGAAAATAGGCTTCTCTGTGTTTCTGTGCTGGCTCTATCTATTAGAAGAGCATACTGTATTAGAATTCACAGGTATTTATTTATTTATTCATCCATTCATTTATTCATTCATTGAGTCATTCATTTTGGGAGTTTTTTGTTTGTTTTTGTGGCAAATATACAACAAAAGCTTCTACCTGAATTGTGGATCTTTGTGTTATACTCTGTTACATTGCTACTAGTCACCTTTTCTTTTTTATTATATCTTAGAAATCACTTTCAATGAGGTTTCCAGTAAGAAACATGGTGTATTTAAAGGGGTTTGATGGAAAATAGGTTATTAGAAAGTACACCATTAAGAGAAGCATATGGTAACAGCTGATGTACCCTGTGCATCTGGAGAATGGTGAGCCATCACTGCCCTATTCTAGATAAAGAAAAGAGAAAAGATGGAGACAGTGAAGTTCTTTGGACTTAGAATCAGGGATAAACACCACTCTTTGGCAACCAAAGTTCTGTCATATATGAGACAAATCACTGCTATTCATATTCAATTTATTCCATGTGAATGGAAGCCCATAGCAACACACTAGTAACTAAAAGAACAATGTAAACCTGTTAACACAAGTTTTAAAAAGGAGTACATCTAGGGGAGAGGTGAGGTTGTCTAGCTAGGAGAGTAGAGGGAGGGAAAAGAGTGGTCCAGATGTATTATGAGAAGAATAATATATTTTTAATAATGAAGGAGGGAGAGAGAGACAGAGAGAGGAGAGACAGAGAGCCGAATTTTAAAAAGTTATGTCACTTGAGGTGAAAACGTTGCCCTCAAGGAATCACATATTAACAAAGACATCAGTACATGGCATGAGAAATACTCCTAAATTTTGAGCTGTTGTCCAGGGAATTCCACGGAATTCATCACAAACAATATAGGGTATTTCTTTTACCCTTATTTGGCTTCCCAAAATTGAAGGTACCCACTATTACTGAAGACACTACCCACATTTAACGTGGTACTGAGAAGATTCTAGCTAGAAATGACCGATTTCCTCTCTGGTGTTTCCAGAACACATTATGTAAACTGTCAATGGGGGAAACAATCAATGACTGTACCCAGCTGTGGCACATATAAACCACAATGGCATCATTTCCAATTATTCTTAAAGGTCCAATACTAGCACTTTCACTTTGGCTGCAATGAGCAGCTGTCTGATTGGATTTAAGGCCCGCTCAGTGGAAGAGAAGTTTTGTGAAAGGAAATTCTTACTAAACCTTTTCTTAAAGAAAAAGAAGTGCTACACACAGTTCTAAAAGCATCGGAAGAAGCAGACCTGCCTGGGTTTGCCTATTCTGCTACCATTGGAAGCCATCTCACAGTCTTCATCTGTCCTTTATCATAAGACTTTCTCTGTGACTGATGGTGTATATTTAACAACAGAATCCCAACCTTTTTTTCAGGAACTCCAGCCAGGTAGTTTCAAACTTCAGCTTCTCTTCATGACACTTTCAACCCTGCATCTCTCATGTCACCAAAACCAGTAAGATATGAGAGACTCTAACGCATTACCAATTCATAGCTCTCTTTGTATGCTGATCCTGGGGAAATATTACCAGAAGATTTGGCCCCAGTGATGCTGGTCTTTTCTCAATCACTACCTATTCTTTTCAGCCCCAACTAGCCAGAATTCATTGTTCTACTAAAGCAAAGGTTTTACTTCCTTTGTTCTAATGTCTTTCTATGGTAGTCTCCAAACCAAAATGGTCAAGTCCGTCACAGCAATAGTCAAAATTTCATGCTGATCTGTGCCTTAGTTTACTTCATATTATTGTGACAATATCACCTAAAGCAAATTAGGGAGGAAAGGGTTTAGTTCACTTTTGACCATACGGTATGTCACTGAGGGAAACGTAGGCAAGAACTGAAAGGAAGACTTCGGAGGAATGCTGCTTACTAGGCTGGTCCTATAGCTTGCACACACCACTTTTCTATACAGCGTCACTGTATAACTACCAACAGGAGCTTGTGCCCTCCCTGAATCATCAATCAGGAAAATGCCCCCACAGATTTGTCTGCAGGACAGTCTTACTGGAGCATGTTTTTAAAGTGAACTCTTCTTAAACTCACTCTTCCTAGGTGATCCTACTTTCTATGAAGTTTAAAAAAATAACATATATACATAGTATTCCATATATTAATTGTATATAATCTATATTATATGTGATGTTAAGAATCATAATAGATAATTATCATATATCACACATATATGAATAAATTGAAGGAAAGTTTCAAAGAAGTACTTGTACACTATTGTAAGTAGAATACAGTTATTTCGAATAACACTTGAAATTTTTAGAGTAGAAAGGGGGGTCACTTATAGGAAGGTCTGCCCACATTTCACATCTCTCATCCAAATATGTTTTTAGTGTCATCTATATTTACCTGTCTGTTCTTGAATATGCCCTGCTGTAAGATGCAGGAACTTCTCTGATCTCTACTATCGAAATCATGTGCTTGCAGAGAGATTCCTATTTTAACAATCCTTATTCTTTTTCAGAATTGGAAGGATTACTGCTGAACTCCAAATATTTTGCCATAGACACATTGTTTACACAACACAGCTGCTGGAATGGCTTTGATGACAGGAACTTATTAAGGCCTTTGGGGGATGATGAGATTTGTTGAAATCGTGTTGTCTCTTTGCTGCCCCTGATTGATGTAGCATCATCAGTCCAAGGCTCCAGGCATATTGTGGTGTACAGAAGTTTTGTGGACAGAACTGCAAGTATGTCCTACTGTAAAAACAAATCAATCCTTTGTTTAAAAGTTTTCAGTATCTTCTGCAGCCTGAGAGATAAAGTTTAAGTTCTCTGACAATGCATACAAGACCTGCTATAAATCTGCCGTCTAGCTCCACAACCCACCACTGTGGGAAACAAATGGTAATTGTTAATTCACCATATGCTATCTATTTCTTTCCTCCCACTTCTCAGATTTTTTAAAATGCCTAATGCAATTTAAAGCCCCATGTTTTCAAGTCCTATATGATTTTTTTCACCCTAAACCTTTCTTTGACATCTATCTTCTACAACGTTTAGGGTTCTTTACATAGAACGAGAAATTTTTGTCATTTCTTCTCTTAGTCATCTGAGCACATTGAATGCTAAAAGACTTGTACCCATCTCTGTGAGGCTATCTTCTATTCCATGAGTTTTCAAAAAA